>JAJHUR010090057.1:0-23300 GCA_027495735.1 Lutjanus campechanus | reverse complement strand
GAAAAGGCATTAGGCAATGTGATGATTTTTAAAGAATTGAAGCTGCAAGTTGAAATGTTATAATTTAATCAAAATAGCCTCAAAGACAAAAATGAAAGAATGCAAAATAATGAGCAAATTTGTATATGACAGAGTCTAGAGACAGAGTACAGAGTCTCTGTCTATTGGACCTGTTAGATATTCAAGCATCTATACAATACAGACAACACTCCAGAACAAAATGCTCTGAAACAGGATTGTGAGGTTCACACAACAAAGGCCGATGTGACCTGTTTTATTATCGTCGGAGAAAATGTGACTGTTAGACAGGGAAGATTTCAAAATCCATCTGCTCATAAGTGATGAGGCTGCCTGAGAAGTGTACATTAACTTTTGTAGTCAATGTTGGAACCATAGATTCACAGATTTCATCAGCTTTCCAATGAAAAGTTAATTTCCCCTACAAGTAGGTTTTTTTCACAATAGGCCCATATATAATAAACTGTACAGTCAGAAAGTTTTAGGCCAGTGACACTTTCCTTGTTTTTTATGGCTCTGTATTTCAGCTCATGGATTGGAAAGGTGACATGGGCCCACATCTTTATTTTGAATGTGTTTGGTTCACATATACAGTGATATGTGGCATTTTGTCCACTGTATGAAAGTGCTAGCATATAGTATAGTATATCCTAAATAGGTTTTAACTGCACTTATTAAACAGGTTATTGAGATGCCTTTATTACTGCAAATCACAAGTCTAAAATGTATTGGTAAATATAATGCAGATGTAAAGATGTTTCCATGATCCCCTTTAAAGTCACCACCAGGCCCACATTGGGGTACATCTAGACCACCTGGAGGTTCTGACCTCCACTAGGTGTCGCCAAAGCTTCACATAGGTTCACATTTCATGTATTTGAAGCAAAGAAAATTTTTTTTTTTTCAAGTTGAGATTACAATTTTATCATTTGAGATTTAAAGTTTTAAAAAATCTCACAGGATAAAGGCACAGTGAAGACCTGACCACAAACTATATTCAGAGAGCCTTCATTCTCTGCAAAACAGCCTTGTCCTGCATTAGAAAGGTAAAGTTAAAAAACCCAAAGAAATAATTTAACACTGGCCAAGCATCAGGGAGAAGAAAACTGAATTTATTGTGTTTAAATCAACACTGTGGATTGGTGTGGCATTTGCAGTAATGCAGTCACTGACTCAAAATTCATCCAAATTGTTTTTTGTTTTTTGTTTTTACACAAACTTCCTGCAGTAATTGTGTTCATTAGGGTTAATTGTTTATCAGTTGTTCATTATTGTTACTGTTATGTATTGAGTAGAATATGAAATATACATACAATATGTCACTTAGTCAGGAGTCATCGATTTACTCAGTGATAGAAAAGAGGTCCCTTAAGGGAGTCTACTGGTCTAAACCAGTCTTTCCCAAAGACTGGATTGGGACCCACCGGTGGGTAGCAAGATATTTTATTTGGGTTGCCAAATAAATTAAAGACAATGGAGGAAATTCTGCAAATTTAAGATTTAAAATGTGTATATTATTTGACTGATGGCAGGAAAAAGTCAGTTAATTCTTCCTAAATGTACTTATTTTGTCTTAATTAGTAAGAAGTAGTCTAGAATGTCTGTGTTGTTGATCCAGTGTTAACTCAGGCTAAATACATATATTTCTCATTTCTAATGTATTTAACATGTGTGTATTTTTTAATAATGTGTGCAAGATAATACAAGGTGATGCAGATGGCAGTAAAATGGTCAGGAATGTACATTTATGCACAAATGAATTCTTCCCAAGATTTATAAATATGGCCTATTGTAAATTGGGTCACAATGATTTGACATATTTAAAAAGTAGGTTCCCTGAAAAAAAACAAGGGGAGTCACTGGTCTAGACTATAGGTTTTGAACCCTTTCACACTGTAGGTCAAAAAAGCCAAACTGTAGTTTGGTCAGTTTTAATCCAATGAATCTAACATTTTGGCATTTTGAGTCAAGCTCAAACAAATCTAATGCATACATGTATATGAAAAGAAGGACCTTTGGTACACCTTTATTCCCTGTTGCCATTCTCATAACTATTTGATTGTGACTAGATTATTGCCTTAATTTGACTAATTTAAAGTTTTGCATCACTTTGAAGATGTTAACCTACTGTATGTTCCACAATATTCCCTTCTGGGATGTTAAAGCTTCATGATTTGGTTAATAAAAAACAAAATTATGACGATAAATTACATTTGTGCCCGAACATTTTCACCAAGAATGTTGCAGCTCTGAAAATGCACATTGCTTGTGGTGTGATGTGTAGAAGAAGGAGGATCATAGTTTCAAATCATTTTCAGTTTTAAAAAAAGCACTCTGAACTGAAAGAGCAAGGTGATGTATTATGTTTGTCAGATTCATATTATCACATTGTACCGTTCATGTTCTCAATATATCCAGCAGCATTTGTTTTTTCCAAACATCAAATAAACATACATATATTAGTCTGGAAATCTGACCCCTTGTGCATAATGAATAACTCCATGTGAGGTGCAACCCCAGAAATAAAAGCCTCTAAGTCAGCTCTTATGTACTTTGGTCTTTTTCTAGTCTGCACACTCCAAAGTGATGAAACTAACAAATCAGTTTGATAGCAAAGGCATTCAATGTAGAAACAACAACATTTGGGTTCTGGTAAGTGTGCAGTATGTCTCCTCTGTGAACAGCAGATGGCAGTGTAACACCAAAGCTTGAAGATGCACATGAACCAACAGTTTTTCTTGGGCAATGACTTCAAGACATAAACACAACAGAGAATATATCACTAATATAATGACATGGACAACAATTGAGTAGCCACAGAAAGGAAAAGAGATTTTTAAAAAAAAAGAAGGTGTCTGTCTTAATGGTGCAAGAGCAGATCAGGTGTCTACTGTAGAAAATGATAAGACAAAAAAACTGATAAGAAAATGAGGTGCCCTCTATTCAACTATCCTGCCTGTTCTGCATGGTAATGACCTACAGCACAGTCAGGCCTGACCACAACCACTGTGGGCACAACTGGCATGTCTGTTATCCCCTCTCCACTCCCTCCCACCCTCCTCCCCTTACCTGCATGCCCACATCAAATGGCCCTGAGCCAAACTGGCTGTGAAGTCCTGTCTGCACTCTGGAGCCTCGGCAGAGCCAGTCACACTCTCCTTTGTTCCACTAAACTTCAGACGGAGCCAAGGTATTCCCTTTCAAAAAGTAAGTACCAGTGATAACCTAGCTGGAGTGCTGGTTTCTTATGACCGTACCTCACAACCGGACTGAGATCAGGATATTGATTTCACTGCCAGCACTCATTAGGAGGGTTTTTTATCTGTACGGTGTGACTTGACTGCATTGGAGAGAGCTGTAGAGAAAGGGTGGTGGGGATGGAGGGTTAGAAGGATGAAAAGATGGATGTAACATGATACAGTAGAGGTGGGGAGGAAACGAAAGGACAGTGAGGGGAGAAACAGCACAGACAAACCACCAGATTTCAGATGGGGTGCTCTCAGGCAGACTGTCTCAGAGTCTAGTTTGTATATATTTGTGTAGGGTCCTGTTGTCCACCAGTCTACACCTTGCAAAGAAGCAAGGCGGCAATAAAACACATGATTACAGGAGGGTTTTACTTGGGTTCTGGGGTGGCCAGGGTTTCTGCAGGTCCTTAAAAAGTCTAAAATCCAATAATCTGAATTTTATGCCTGAAAAGGTCTTAAAATTGATTGGATTATAAAGTTACTTTTTATAAAATTGCATTAACTTCAGTCTCACTTATAAATGTGTTTTTTGGGGAAAAAAAAATGTTGATCATGCTGTAACAGCTCCAAAACACACTGACAAACATTATAATTTAATAAATTGTAACTATAAGGGGGTAGAGACTGAATTCAATATGAATCTTCATCGGTTTTGCAGTGTTATCAAGAACAGTATTGTGAAAACGACCACACAGCAAGTGTTCCCCATATTTGTTTTCAGTCTCAGGAGAGTTTTAAATCTCAAACAGCGCATGCTGGGAAGTCTGATACTGATCACGTTACTTTAGGAATTTAATATAATGGATTGATTGACCTCTACAGCAGATTCATTCAACTCATTATTTCAAGTCAAATAATTTCAAGTTAGATGAGTTCTGAGTTCTGAAGTGATAATAAATACTAGAAATAATTTTATACTTCTAGAAGTTTAATTAAATAAAATAAATAAAACTTATATTTACGTTAAGTTAATGAGAGGAGATAAGTTGATTCCACATAATTCCTGTATAATCTTTTACAGTGTGCAGCCCAGTCAGAATTTGTTGGAGTACACCAAGGTAGTATGTTGTGATGTGGTCCATGGACTAACGAGGTGTGTCCTCTCATTAGAAAAATAGCTACCTAGAAGTAATAAGTTAAAATTGTTTCTGTTAATATTACATTCATGGGTGTGTGCAAGTTCGACGAGCAACCACATTTAGTGGTCGAAATTTGAAGCCCGTTGTAATTTGTTCAAGAAAATGCTCAAATTAGGAACTTATATAAAGGTATTAGAGTTGCATGGAAAGTCACAAAACATAAAATCACTTTTAAAAAGCCATTGACCAATGCCTGAACCACCCGGTATAGTTCTGTGTTCAGTCCTGCAACTCTGGTAAGCAACCACTGGACAGCATCGTTCTTCATATGTTTTTTTTTGACAGTATGAACATGAATTGGGTCTTAAAGAACCAGTATGTACGATTTAGTGGAAAATAGTGGTGAACTTGTAGATTGCAAACACCTCGTCTTATTCTCCTCCTCCAAGTGTGTCAGAGAACCTACGGTGGCAGTGAAATTCATGCAAAACATGAAAGGCCATATCCTGGCCAGTGTTTGGTTTGTCTGTTCTGTGCTACTGTGCAACATGGCAGCCTCTGTGGAAGAGGAGTAGCTCTCTGTGTAAATATAAATGGTTTAATCTAAGGTGATGAAAAAACCACAGTTCTTATTTTTAAGTGACTTAATACAAACATGCTAATGAATATTATATTCTGTTTCTGCCACATTCTGCTAAACCCGCTCCCAAAATCTTACAAACTGGACCTTTCACTTGCATTCATAATGGTCTTAAAAAGTCTTAACTTGTTGAAACCTGCAGAAACCCTGGATGGGACTTTTGAGAGGACAGGAGCAGAAAAGCAGTCTGGCTGAACTTATACTGAATCATCACCTCACCCTGAGGGGCCAACATTAGGACGGCCTCCTATTCACTTCTCCCTCTGCTTATTCTTCCATTAAGACAGAAGAGGCAGCGACAGAATGAAGAACAGTGAGAGGTCTATTCTGTGCTGGTAATAAAGACACCAGCAATTTTTAATTCAGCCTGCACCCCTCGCCCAGTCACTGACTGGCTGGCGTGAATCGTCCTCTATTCAGCCTTCCCTATTCAACCATCACTCTCTGTCTACCTCCCTATCTCTGTGCATCTTTTTTCTTCACTCAGCGTGCAATCTCGTTTTAGGATCCTGTGGCTAAAGCTCCCCCACCCCTCCCAACGCCGTTAGTGGTGTCACTGGTGAGTCTCAGCCACCAAGTGGAGCCCCGTCTGCAACTAAAGACATCCTGTTTGTCTCCAGTGAACCTACACTTTGCCTCACTATCCACAGATGTACTTCTGTGTGGTTTCTTTTACAGAAAGTTGTGTAACACTGAGCAGTAGATAAATGGCTGGTGCAGCACAGAGGTGACACATTTCATCATGCTTATCCAAAATGCCACAATTTTTTCTAAATATACACACCTCCTCATGAAAGGAAAATGATCACACACACACATTACTTGCAGGGTGCATGTGACGTGCATTTTTCTGTGTGTGCTTGTTTTACAAATTTAAAAGTTAAAGTTATTCATGCACTGTAAGAACACAGTGGCTCTTTGAGCTGCAGGTCTTTGGCTGGCTGTCTGCTGAACAGCACTGCTCTGTACTGTGAGAACTCAAGTGTTTCCCAAACACCCTCTGCTCACATATATCACTGTTTCTGTATTTATATCAGACTGCTCTTACAGCATATTGCACAAGGAGGAGAGTGCAGTAAACTTAAACATTCAAATTGTTCCACATTTCATGCATTTGGGGAAAAAACGGCCAAACTTTTTAGGGTTTATATGGTGTTTTAATGATTCTGTTGGAGGCAACGATATTATAGTGAAACCAGAATATAAATAAAACATGATAGTAAAGAGAGTTACAAAATCTTCACACGTCATTATTACATGTCCAGTATACATAAACATCAACATAGCATTTACAAAAATATTACTTTCTCTCAGGAGCTTTGGACGTTGAATGCTGTTTTACTGTTTGCTGCATCTTGTCTCCTAAACTCATTTATATATTTTTGCAATAAATATGTTTTAATTAAAACATACAAAACCCTTGTTTTATGGTTAAGTCAACCCAAATATACATTACTCATTCTGCATTTATAGCTTATAAGTAATGGCCCTGAAAAACTCATATTCTTAAACATTTATTGCACGCAGCTGTGCAAGACAGGTGTTCATCTATCCATCACTTGAGAGTCAATATGTTGGCTGATGCTAACTTTATTACACTTTAGAGCTGCAGACACTCCTTTATCTTGGATGGTCACAACGATCCATCAGATTATCACAGAGGTGGCAAAAATACACACAGTCTTCACTCAAGTAAAAGTACAGATACTTGTGTCAAGAAAGACTCTGGTAAAAGTATCAGCAAGTATAAAGGTACAAAAGTAAAAAGCAGTCCTCTGAATGACATTTCTCAAGTCTCCCTCTCATTTCTGTTTCATCGTGTTCCATCTCTTATGTTGTTCTTGTCTTGTTACTGTCAAACATGATATGCACTGATGGATCCACTGAGGAATCCTCTTTTCTACAGGTTGTTGTTCCATCCATTTAGGTTGAAATCCATCTTTAAGTTGGGAAGGTGGTGTGCAGTGAGGCAAAATGAAAATAATCAATTCCCCTAAAATGCATTAAAACTAAAGTAACGAGCCCGTTTTGAAACTATAAGGGGTAGAAAGCACACATATTTATGTTAAAATGTGGGGAGTACAAGTAAAACAATAAATAGATAAAGTACTCTGTACTCAAGTAAAGTATAGATACCCGAAAACTAAAGAACATTTACAAAGTGTTTGTACTTTGTTACCTCTCACCTCTGGATTATCACACAGCTGTGATTAAATATAAACTGACCAGACTTGTGTTTGGCCTTGTAGTGCGTTTCTACAGAAGCCAAGAATGGCTGTGATTGCAAATATTTTTTTAATACCATCATCGAGATCACAAGTTAATTATTTTATCTTGAGATAAACAAAGTTAGTTATTTCAAGATAATGACAAGTTAAACCGTTATCAACAGAAAACAAGCTTTGCTATCTCCAAATAATGAAATAGTTAATCAAGTATCATAAGAAAATGAGCTTTGCTATCTGGAGATTATGAAATAATTAACCCATTATCATTAGAAAACGAACATTGTTATCTTGAGATAATGAAATAAATGTCTCGTGATTTTGAGACAATGACATTAAAATATAGTTTGCAGTATGGATCTTCTTAGCTTCTGTACGTTTCCACTTTCTTCTCTCTCTTTCTAGAACTCATAAGGGGAAACAAACATGGTGACTTTGGTGATGTACCTCCCCAGCTGGACTCGTCTCTCCAGCTCGCTCATCTCCACCTCTGCCTCCAGCGTGGCGGGGCCCTGCACAGGGCTCACCAGCATCAGCTGACCTGTAACACGGTCTGAACGCTGGACTGTGAAGTGGCGCCGAGCTTGTTTTCCCCCCAGCAGGGAGAAGCGAAGAGTGTCGCCCATTGGACGCAATGCTGAGACCCTGAACATTACGCGAGGAGCTGACAGGTTGGAAACGACAGCCAGGTAATGGTAGGAGAAGGAGTTTGGAGCCTGAGAACATGCCTTGTTGTCCACGGGGCACGGGTTACGCTCACAACGCCTGGAAAAAGAAGTAGAAACAGAGATATAATTTTAACTGGCTCACATGCTACACACTAACTAACTACAGTATCAGTCTGATTTCACAGAGAATCTGGCCTGGTGGCAGGCATTAAGAATAACTATTCAGAAATAGTCAATTATCCCTTTGATGGTCTCGTTAACTATTGTAGGTCATATAGGCGTCAGTAATAAATTTAGACTGTTTCTTAGCCAGCCAAAAACTCATTGTAGTAGCTTTAACATAAAACATTATGTCATTCATACAAAGGATGAGTGTTTTGTCAAGCGACACGTAGACATTACTCAACATTTGTGTTGACTTTAAGTTAAAATTTTGTGTTATGAATAAAATTGGCGTTCATGATGTAGCTGACAGAATTAATCCAAGTGTGAGAAATGGTGTTCAATTTAATTAAACTAGTTTCAAACTTTTTACTGTGCATCTCAAATGAAAATTCACTCTAATTCATACAACAGTGAGAGAAGTTAAAAGATGTTAAAAAAAATGAAGAAGAATGCTCACATAGGTGATGTCTTGACATATGTCGCATTAGGGACTTTGGGGCAGTCCACACGGACACACTGGAAACCACCGTACGTATTAATGCACATCTGGTCCTTTGTGCAGTTGTTTTGTCTGGTGGCACACTCGTCAATGTCTGTGAGGAAACATCAACACAGTGAGACATTCATTCAAACAGAGACGTTAGTTGGGATATTACTCATACTGTATGAGAAAAATCAAATATCAATTTCTTAAAGTTTCTCAAATTTATGAGCTTGAAGAAAAAAGTCACTCACAGATACACTTAGTTTTGAGGCATATACTCAACAGATTACTCTTAAATGAGTATTACTGATTACTTCACCAGTCTACACATGTTTTTGGGAAATTTCTGTCAGCAGTTCTACAGTTTAACAAAGACAGTAGTGAAGTCTGTAATTTTGCCACCTGACAGCATATTGGTAGTGTAGGTGCGCCACAGGGGAGATAGTAGTATAAAAACAGGAAAATATCTTTTGTTTATGAATGTTAATAGCTGTTAACATGCTCAGTTTTTTTTATCTTTTGAAAGTTTATATACAAAACATGGAAAAAAGTTTATAAAATGTTTTAAAAGCTTGTTATTAAACAAGCTATTAAAGAGGAAAATGTTACCCTGTGATAGCAAAACAAAACAAAGAAAAACAAAAATACCTTTACAGCTGCGTCCGTCTCGGGTCACATTGTATCCAGTGGGACAGGAGCAGCGGTAGCCACCAGGGGTGTTAACACAAACATGTAAACACAGTCTCCCGGCCTGGCCGTTATGGAACAGCTCACATTCATCTATATCTGAAGTGAACAACACACACAGTTATTAACATCCTTCACGGAGACATGATTATGTGTCTGCTTTGGTTTGGTAACATTCGTACCAGTACAAGTGTTGCTGTCCCTGCCAGAGATGGTGTATCCTGGCTCACAGGTGCAGTGGGTGGTCCCCTGCGTTAGAGTGCAGCGTGATGGACGAACCCAGGGCCCGGTGGTGGCAGCAGGCAAGGTGGAGGCAGCAGCGGTGGCTGGGGAGGTGGCGGCAGAGGTGTTTGTCATAGTGACAAAGACTGAATGAGGAAGACAGGAAGGAGGAAAAGTAAGCAGCTGTAGAGTCTGTTTTCATTCCCTGTTTTAATACCGTCAGTGCAGTGTCTCTGCGTGGGCTCATCATTCATTAATAGACAATGAGTGACAGACAATATTTTTGTAAAATAATTGTGATGTGAGAGTCAGTCACAACAGGCAGTGTCATATGGAATTAAAGAGAAGAATGAGTGGATGATTTCATCAGCATAAAGCCGAAAAGGTATATTTTTATAGTCCAACAAAGTTTTGGGAGCTTTTAATCCAATTCTGCAGATACTTTTTATGTGTATATTGTAAAAAATAATGTCATGGATTTCCAGACATTAAGTCATGCCTCCAAAAATCACTATTCTTATTATTTATGTAATTTAGCTATAAATCTTATTTGAGGGCTTGGGTTAATTATATATGACACTGGAATTCAGTCAAAACCACCATGTAAAAATGTTGGCATCATCGTTGGCCTTCATCTATTTACACAGACAACATGTGATGAGATTCACAACCATACAAGACATGTGCAGTGCATATGTATGTATGTTTATTTTAGAAATATTGCACATTTTGTTTTTTTCAGTTGTGCTGCGGTGTCAAATTAAAGATGCATCTTATCTTTTTGGTAAATAAATACTTTTTGTTTCTAGAAATAGACTAATTAGAGCTGTAACAATTAATCAATTAGTTGTTGACTATTTCATAAATTAGATAATCAATAAATTGTTTTTAGTGACTTATTAAGAAAAAAAGTCAAAATTCTCAGCTTCTCAGATGTGAACATTTTCTCTGTATTATTAGTCTTCTATCACAATAAACTGAATATCTTTGGGTTGCAGATAAAACAAGACATTTGAGGATTTTATCTTGGGCTTTGAGAAACACTGGTTGCCATTTTTCACCATTTTCTGACATTTTATAAGCTGAACAACTAACCAGTTAATTGAGAAATTAAATCAGAATTGGTGTAGGCTAATTGGTATCCAATGTGGGCTTGAATAAAGTCTCTATAATGGCCCACACAGGTGGGCAAGGTGACCTACAGTAACAAACTGTATGTAAGTGTGGAAATATTAAATAAAGAGAGAAAAACAGAACAAACTGGGCTCCAGAGATTCACAGTTTCTGTTTGTACATTAACGCCAGAATCCACATCAGACAGCGTCGTCTTGGACTTCAGGCTGAAATTCAATAAAACCCACTTTGTGGTATGTAGCACTGGCTTATATTGGCAAGCCAGACCACTGGCCAACGTAATCTCCTTTGGCAGACTAGGAGGATTTGGATACCAGCCTACAAAAAAATGTTCACTGCAGTAAAGTGTAAATACTTATTTGTTATATGTAGATCCTAGTATTGAGGAATCAACCCAACACCTGAACCCCATGAGTCTGTTACTATAGTTTTCTAAATTCAAACAGCAGTAAGACTGCTTTGTAAAACTATGTGTGTGTGGTCTGAGTATGTCGTGTATTATACCTACAGGTTGGCACAGGGCTCTGACAGGTGGCTCCAGACCAGCCTTTGGCACAGACACAAGAGAACTGGTTCACTTCATCCACACATGTCCCACCATTCAGGCACGGAGAGGACGCACACTCATTGATGTCTGAGGGAAAAGACAGAAAGGAAGGTTACATGCAGAAATGTTCTGGAGAGGACATATGCAACTAAATATCTTTGATGCTTAAAGATAAAAGAAAGTGACATCATGGTATCTGTATGTTAGAGAGGGAATAAGGACAAAATGGAGCAGATGAGTTGATATTGGTTGTGTAGGAGAAGCCCTGTGTTCATCAAACAGCCTTTGAGCTGTTATCTTAAAGTCAGTGAGCTGTCGGAGGACACAGAGGTTGGAATATCGCATGTCACAGCATTCAATAAGCTCTCTGGACAACGACCAAAGTACATAAAGAGGAAATATGATCATGGGTCCCATGAAATGTATCTCTACATGGAAAAATGTTGGTGACATGCAGAATGCACAAAAAGAGGAATGGCAACAGAGAGTAGGAGAGGGGAAGGTTACAAAGAGGACGATGACAGGGCTGCAAGAGCGATCAGTGGGTTAGATAACAGCATCAGTGGACAGTCAGGGCGAAGAAGAGGAGAGACACTGGTGGGAGAAGGATGAGGAGAAGGCAGTGGAGAAAGTGACCCCCACAGTGAGGACAGGTAGCAGGAGATCAATGCTGGTCTCTCACCTCGGCAGGTAGTTTGCTGGCCGCTCCAGCTCAGGCTCTCCTGACAAATTCTGCTCTCTGATCCCACGAGTTCATAACCAGGGTCACACAGGAAGTGAACCTCATGGCCCACGCTGTGAGACTTGCCAAGTTTCCTTCCATTGATGGGTGCGTCCAGTTTTGGGCAGGTACCTGTTGGAAAAGTAGAAGGTAATTAAAGAAGCAGAAGGGCAGACATTTCAACATGTAACATTTAAAAAAACTGTTTCTCTGAGGGTTTTTACTTACTGTTGGTGGTTCTTGTGTTCTGCTTCCCCGCGGTGCTCTGCAACAGGTTTATTTTCTTCTTCAGGTTGCGAAGACTCTGCAAATATGAGGCTTCATGGGCTGAGAGAAGCTTCTGGACCTGCTTCAGAGAGCCCTGTATTTCCTGTCTACTAGGACAGTCCTGTAACAAAACAGAGACAACAACTAATGTCGTTAAGTGTTGATTATTTCACAACACTTTGTTCAGAACAGCAATTCGCTGACAAGACAAAAAATAAATAAAAATCAATTTTAGAGTGTTCAAATATATAATATTTATTCTTTGCTCAAATATTTAGTGTATTTAAGTGTAGCCACATAATTTTGTGATTTTTCAAGGACCAGTGTGTAGGATTTAGTGGCATCTAGGGGTGAGGTTGTAGATGCAGCCCACTCTCCCCTTCCAACTGTATAGGAGAAACTACAGTGACAGCGTTTGTCTGCTCTGGGCTACTGTAGAAACATGGCAGTGCAACATGCTGACCTCTGTGGAGGAGGACATGCACCCTCTGTGAATATAAAGGACTCATTCTAAGGTAACGAAAACACAGCAATTCTTATTTTCAGATGATTATACACTAATGAAAACATATTTATGAATATTTTATTCACTTTCTGTCATATTCTGCCAAAAAATCCACATAAATCTTATATACTGGACATTTAATACTGCATCCCTCTAAGTCTTGGGAGCATTTTAAGAGTGTAATACAGGATGTCTAAAGTTACTATTTGAATCTTAAGAGCAGTTTTGTTGTTTGTTTTGCTGAATTGCTGAATGAATACAGAAAAGCTATTCCTCTGGCTAAGGTAAGTTAAAAATAAATATTTGTCAACATGAAAGACGACCACAGAAGTCAGGACCACAAGCCAGTGATGTCATTGATGTATGAGCCAGAGAACTAACTGTTCATTCACTCCAACATTTCCATTCATTAACTCAAAGTGATGTAAAAGATTTTTTGCTGTCAAAAGATCTTTTTCATTTTTCTTAATGGTATCTGAGCCAGACAATGTACTTACCTACAAAGAGTTTTCTATGGTAACCACACACTGACCTTGTCATCATTATGTTGCACTCCTACAACTTTGTCAGCCACCAGAATACCTCACATAAATTATGAAGGAACAGATTAAACACTTTTGAACTGCCTCACAAGGACTTGAAGGCCTGTCGGGGGTCTCAAGGGCAGGATAATCTTGTCACAGAAGAGACCAGAGTATGCTTTGGACAGATTTTACAGGACAAGTCTGTCCTGTGACATCAATTACACCTGCTTGTTTTTCTCTGGCATACTTTGAATTTAACTGGGAGGGAAAAAATCCTGATCATGTCAAATACAAATGGATAAGACTACTCGGCCAAAGGAAATCTGTTGCTTTATCAATCAATTATGTAAATAAGTGGTTTACTTAAAAGCAAAACATAAATCAGCTTCTCTGCATGCAAACAAATGAAAGTCTGCTGAAGGAGAGCATTAGAAGCCCAGTGCAGCACAGAACCTGGGCTGTTGTATGAAGGAGTAAACGCAGTAGGATCAGCGTATATTTGTTCACTGTAAGTATTTGTAAGCAGGGACCTCCTCCTCTCAAACTAGATACTGTAACTCAGTTATAAACATGGGAACACCCTCTGAAAGTAACCAGTTACTATTATTGTAATGTGGCTTTTAGGTGTGACCCCGTGTGGAGGTTTAAAATCTTTATTACATGAAGTTACGTAACCGTCACTTTGGGAGAGGGGGTGAATTCAACTTGCATTATGGGGAATCACTTGCTCTTTATGATGTGGTGGATTTAGGGTTCAGGGTCAGTCAGTCAGGTATAAACTCCCTCAGCATAAACATCACCTGTGTTACAACCTGCCTTCTTATTGGTTGGAGAAGTAAGGGAGTGGCGTTGTTTTCTAACCATTCAACAGCGTCATTCTCCACTTTCTGCCCCGTCCTCTCCTGCATGTTTTCAGACAACCAATTAGTGTTTTCGTCCAGCCAGAGTTATGTAAGAAGAGTCAATATTTGTTGAAAACACCTTTCTGATTTGGACAGAACTCAGGTTTGGAGAGACTTCAGTCGGTCGGGAGGGTTGGCTGGTGTTTACAGTGTAGCTGTCAAAGGCCTCTTTCTGCCCACGCTAAGCAACATTTCACATGTTAACTGGGTGACAGTGTGTAGGAGGCACTGGAGTTCAAGAATACATAACAGTATGATTAAATCTATCCAGAGTTGTCTGGATTATTTTAAACAATTATAACAATTATATAACAATTATATTAAACAACATACGCACATACAAAGCACAACAGACTCCAGGGCACTCTCTTTTTAAAGAATTAAAATGCATTTATTGTCATGGCATTGTCATGTTGGGCCTTGAAATAAGCGTTTCGGCATACAAGCCGTCGTCAGGGAGTGAAAAACATTTTTGAACATGCTTTGATAATTAAGGTATTTTAATTGCCTTGAAAGAGAGTACCTGCATCTTATCCAAAGAGCACCTCAACAAACTCTTACCCAAACATTTTTTGAACACTGACACATATACAAGACCATCATCACCAAATCATCACTCACATTCTCATAGACATGTAAGACATAAAAGTGCCGGACATCTCTCAGTAACACACAAACAAACATGCACAGACGCAGACATGCACGAAAAGGCCTACAGAGAGTCATTCACAGACAGATGCAGCTTTTTGCAGGATTGCAGTGAGGCACAGCATAAATATATCGAGTGTATTTATTCACCAGAGCCTCTGGGGTCTTGTTCCTGAAGCTTGCGTGCAAAGTGAAGGTGACTCAAGGTTTTCTCTGTCAAAAACTCTCTGTGTGATGCCAAGCAAGGACATTCACAGTAGGACCTGTTCTCTCCTCACTCAGATCTGAGCCTTTTGGCCATGCATGGTTGTCAGTTAATCAGTTAATTAGTTCAATTGGATACAGTAGAACTGTCTTTCCATGTGTCAAGGCTTTCAACTTATTTACTGTGCCTGAAATTAGTTAAAGCAACCAACTGACTTCACTGATTAGCTCATTATTCTGAGACATTGCATTCACTCACCTGTCCAAAAGTAGGATGCAGCAGGCACAAACACAACAAGGTGGTGACAGTTGACGCAAGCATGTTTCTCAGATCACAGTCCAGTCGAAGAGCAGACCTCAGCTGTGTGAGAAGTTGCAGGCAGTGCAGTGAGTGTGTGCAGGGGCTCCAGGTGAGAGAATGACCACAGTTGGCAGTGGAAAAAGCTGCTGCAGCAAACCGCTGAGGAATGTTGGGTTTACTCTTCAGGAGCCAATCAGGGAAGGAGACTTTAAGAAAAATCTGTCCACATTATTATTCCTTTACTTAACTTGGTGTGCACTTCCTCTCTATATCTTGTTTATTAAGTGGAAGAAAACTGACATTCACTGGTAAAGATGTTCTGGATCATGTACAATAGGTGTGGAAATATGATATGAGAATCACTCTTAAGGTCAACATACACTTTAAATGACAAAAATGCAATTAAACACAATCTTCAAAAAACAAGGTTAGAAGCTGTTCTCACACGTTTTAATGTTTTCTGATGTTAATTCTCGTTTACTGTAATAATATTTAGCCAATATTGTCAGTTATATTTAAATGATAAATTATATTACTCATCCCCTGAGTAGGATCTGTCAATTCAACATGATATCAGAATGCTGCATTTTATGCCATTCATTGCCAGTGATGGAGGCAAGCTGCAGAGAAGCTGTGCCCTCTAGGAATATATTAACACATGCATTCATGTACTGTATATTAGCTGGATGGGACTAAACATGCTAAACATGACATGTTCTTCCCAGGTTACAAACCTGACCTGGCTGTATCATGACAATGGGCATTGACGTGACTATGGAAGCCCTGAGAGGTAAATGGGTAAAAAAGAAAAGCCTTGCGTGTGTGTGTGTGTGTAGTATATATAATGGCCTGATAATGATGATTCACATCTGTAAAAAGACTCATCTGTTCTAAACATATATCAGCACTAATCAGAAAATTTCCACCCAACTCCCTGTTGTTGTTTTTCAAACGCAGTGCTCTTCACGGTTAGACAGAACTTCATTTGTCCTGAGGAGAACTGCTGTGCAGCAGCTGCAGCACAAAGAAGGAAAGAGTGCAAACATTGTTGTTGTTAAAAAGCAACAGTCATATAAACACATTCTTATACCTGTCAGTATAGTGAAATAAAACAATGAAGCTGCATGTTGATGTGGGCAGAGACACTTTTGTGAAGTTGCCATTGAGAAATTAGGTAGTCACAGGTTGCATCTGTCCTGGCTGACAAGTAAATTTAATATAGCTTTCAATTTGACTTTTACTTGTCAGTATCATCACCATTTTCTCTTCTGTTGTTGACTATGGAGAAAGAAAATTGCATTCATTCTGCAGAAAAAACTTGGTACAGATGTGAGTGAGTTTGCAGCTGAACTCCGCTGCTGTTGAAAAAACATTTTCTGTGAAGATGGACTTCTGTCCTCAGTGTGCGCAGCTGACACCAAAGAGTAATGAAGATGCTCAGGCTCTCGACTACTGCTTTGAGCTGAAGCAGAAGGGAGCTTACAGCACTACCTATGTTTCTTGGATCCACCTGAGACATCATCTTAGTGGGTGGCTGAGTCTGACTGAGCCCAGAACAGACTGTGTTTGCAGCTGTCGTTTGTCTCAGCAGGGTCAGACGGTCCCTTTTACTGATGCAGCAAAATCAAAGAGATAAGAAATAACTGGACAGCCTGGGGACTGAATCTTCAGTGCAAAATACATTGAGCCCACAGAGGAGAGAAATGAGTGGGAGTCTATTGTGTTGTGCTGCAGTTATCTCCAGACTCTGAATCATCCCCACAATGTGTGAATCGTGAGTCATGCTTCCCACACTGGGTCCATAAAGAAAACATTGTCACCCTGTCTCCACAGACAACTCCATCCTGTACCTTTACACTCTCAGATCGTTCTGACTGTCATTTTGCTCCACTTAAAGTTCTGCCACCTCATGTTCAGCTACACTTTAATATACTTCTTAAAATATCACATAAAAATACTTCCTGCAGCTCAGTCGGCCCATAAAGCTTCATCTGTAGTGATTCATCTAAATGACAGACATGAGTCTCTCAAAATAAACTTCCCCTCATTAACAGTGAATGAACACTCATGCTCAACCAAGAGTAAAAGTAAACCGCTCTGTTTGTCATCAGGAAATGATGATAGAGATGATTAAGTAACATGTTTTTGTCCCCAGTGGCTGACTGGCACACACCTGCTGTCTGTAGTGAAAAGTAGACTGAGTTAACTTCTAAATGTTCTATACTTAAGTACAGCTTTGAAGTACTTACTGACTTAAGTTGTATATTTATATTTCATATTACTTTATTTTTCTAATGCAGCATATTTTAGAGAAAAACACTTTTTTATTTCACTACATTTTATTTTACAGATATCACCATACTACCATGAATTAGTTCTCAATATGTTGATTGAACTAACGCAGTATCAAGTATCGACACTTCTCCAGTCAACTGGGATTCAACCCTTTATGTTGCCAGATCTAGAAAAAAAATGACCACCAAAACGTTTGAAAGTATGGTTATATTACGCGCCTGGCAGATATTTTTGCCCAATTTTCCTCAAGGCGCACCTGAGAGATCAAGACCACAAGACATGACCCAGAAACATAACACAGTTGTCACTGGTGTGGAGCCATTAAAAAGTTTGTTTTAATTTAATTTTCTGCAGAATGACTTTTACTTTTGATATTTTCAGTAGGTTTTGCTGATAATAGATTTAGGCTACTTAACTAAGGTTTTGAATGCTGGATCAGTAGTTGTGGTAATGTTACTTTTACTTAAGTAGATCTGACTATTTCTTCTATCACCGCCTCCATGTAGATCATGAGGACCTACTGCTGTTTGCATGTTTGCACACCTGCACTGCAAAACGTGTAACAATAACTCTTTTGTTTTTAATATGTAGCCCATAAAAGGAAGCAAATGGCAAACACGTCTTTTAGTATAAATTACTTTAAAAAAAAAAAAAAAAAAAGAGGAATTCGGGGAATAGCACACTGATTTGATAAAATAATGAAAGATTAATGCCGCTCTGCAGTAAGTGTGCAGTCCTTGTAGGGAAGTAAAGTGTAGTGAACTCTGTTTGAATAGAGACATGTTCACAGAGCGCTGCAGCCCACCGAGGTGAAGCTGCTGAAGTGGAAAGAGGGAGGAGATCAGGGAGGCAGGAGGGCTGTGGAGCAAGTGGCCGCTGCTGTTGGAGACACTTGAGGAGTTCACAATGGAGACTGTCTCAGCGTCCCGGTGTTTGGATCTGTTTGTCATTCTGTCTCTGCCGTTTATCTGCGCGAACCGGATTATCACAGACACAGCAGACCTGCTCAAATCCACCACCACCAGCACCGGTAACACACACTTTACACTGTGCAAGAGTCAGGTGTCCATGAGGGACAGACAGTAGTCTAGACGAGACCTCGTAGTGCAGGATGAACTACATCAACTGCTTTTCTTGATGTAGATTACGTTATAGAAAGTAAGTCTAAAAAACACAACTTTGTGGAGTTTTTATCCTTTGTTAGACTCAAGTGAGCTTTCTTATCTGTCAAACTCCATCTGGCAAAGCACCAGCATCTAAACTATTCTGTTGCTGCCTGCTGTGTTACACAGGTTTGGCAGCAGCTTCACAAATTGCCAGTTTGATGGTAAATTTCCAAACACAAATTTAGTAGGCTAACTCATGACTGTGGAGTTGAATCCTTACACCTTAACTTTTTAGAGGAATGTGCTCAGATGTAATAAGTAACTTTAAGGATTAAGTGAATTTGATGGCTAACCGATCAAATCTGCAGTCTAAAATATTATTAATCCACAATCTTCCTATCAGTTAATGATTTGAGGATTTCAGGCCCAATTTAATCTACTACAGGGTTTATTCAGTTTAGTAAACTGACTTTACTCTAATCTCTTTATCTGTAAATAATCTATAAACCTATAATAAATGATTTACAACACTTTGTAATGCAGTTATAACCACATAAAAATTACATTAAAAGTGTTTATTAATGTACAATACCTTTGACAAATATAACCTCTTCTTTGAAGATATAATTACAACTGTGTTATTTGCAATTTATTGTCTATTCATATTGGCATGTTTTTATAGTTCTTATAAATGCTAAAAGGGGTTTATTGGTCGACAATTTCCTAGTAAATTTTTACTTACAAGGGGATTATTCATGGAGAATTTGATAGGGCCAGACTGATAACTGGATACTACGGGGGTAGATGCTGATATTATATTAGAGAATTAAATAATTCTGATATTGATATATTGGCAGGTATTCTTTATACAACTTCATACAGAATTCTTTATATTCTTTATACAGAATTGTATTCTGTCTGTGATGATCCCTTAAAAGTGGGATTTATTATGGAGGCAGGATATTTTACAGTTTAACAATAAACAGAATATAACAGAATGTAATTCACAGAATATAGATAATATGATGATAATATAAGTCAATCAATAGAATTGAGTGGTACAGGCCAAAAGCACAGTGAGTTTTGTCTTGTGGCATGTCTGTTTGTACATTAGCAGATGATTAAGGCATTTTAAATGTGTGTTTAGGGGACATTTGATTATTCAGTACATGACAAAAACTGTAAAAACATTGTTTTGAGTTTTGCGTGTTTAACTGACCCTTGAGTTAGATAATGATAATCTTGTGACTCTATCGGCCCTTGAAACACCCCACCAATACATTTGCATGTTGTTGCCATAGCGATAGCAGTAAGAGGTATACTAAATGAGCGTTTCTGTCTTCTTCCAGGGCTCGGAGTAAGGGAGCACTCGCAGATTGTTGCCCAGCACAATAGGCTGCGCAGCCGGGTCCAACCCATGGCAGCTAACATGCAAAAAATGGTTTGTGGCATCTATTGTCTGTTTCTGCTGTGTTGGTATGAATGGTATGCATGCTGTGGCCTAAATTTGAGTTTTAGGCAGTTTAATATCCATTTGCTGGCAGTCTGCACTCCAGTGGTACACTGTCCACACTGCTGATTTTCACACTGAAGTTTAGTCTTTACCAACTTTACCAAGATACTGCTGGGCTGAAACAAGTTTTCAGCTGCCAGTACAAAAAAGGACCTTGAGAAAAACAGTTATGATGATGATGATGGTGCCAGTAATGATTAGACCTGTTGATCTGGATGTGAGCCAGTCGCTCTGAGAGGTTTGCAGTGCCAACACCGAGAACAACAGTCCAGATTCCTTGTTCAGAGAACTGGTTTTATTGTTTTAAACTACAGCAGGTACAGTAGCAGTATAGCCACAGCCACAGAACAAATTGTCTACAGTTCTCCATATGTGACCACACTTGACACTTTGTTCAGTTGCTTTGGCCCCTATACACTTACAGTTAGAAAATATTTCTTCTTCAGAAGTGAAATCACTGACCAAAGGCATGGATAAAAAGGTTTTTAGTTGAGCTGTCTTCCTCTGAAGTGCTGATAGTCTCAGCAGTGTGAAATAGTAGTGTTAGTGCTCCATTTGCTCTGCCCTGCTGCAGGCTGAGTGATAGTGTGGACAGTTAGAACGAAGCCTAAATCAATTAGCTGTGCATCTTGTGAGTGTCACACAATGAGATGACACCAATTAATCATTATTATACCAGAATAGGAGTAATTTTTAATTTCGTTGTTTCTTAAAGGACTAGTGTGTAGGATTTAGTGGCATCTAGCAGTGACCTTGCAGATTGCAAACACCTCATCTCACTCCCCCCTTCTAACCATGTTTATACATATTTCTGGGCCAGACACAAATGTGATACCGGATCCTAGTAATGGCTCAATCTCTAAGAGTCAGAATTGTTCCACATTGGGCACACTGTGCTGGTGACGTCATTTGGAGTCAGAGTCTGTGCCGTATCGTGATCAGGGTTGGAGCTGTGCTTTTTAGTTCCCATCCACACACCTGGCTGAGTCAGTCACGAGCAGACCTCTGCTGTAAATCATGATGCAAAACATGCTTTTCATAGCTTCAGATAACTAACTGAAACCAAACTTATCAGAAATATGAACACTTGAACAATCATTGGGATAAGATCTGCCTACAATGACAGAAACCATATTTGGGGAAAATTAATTTGACTTGTACTTGTACACTGGGGAGGCAGCCAGCCACCAGGGGGTGATTGAGAGGTTTTGGCTTCAATTTTGAGGAACTGTCATGTTGTCCATTTCTATGTATGTCAATGGTTGCAATGATAGTAGCAGCAACAATTGAAGAAGAAGAATGTAAACAACGTGAAGGTTTGGCATTGAGTGATTAAAGTTGCAATTTAATATAAAATACACAGTCCATTATCAGAGATTCATGATAAGGTGTTGCTGGATGTGCAGCAATTCTTAATATTAATTTTGGACTCAGGTTTTTCTAATCCCACTTTCTGCAAAACACGCTGGCTAAATCCTCTCCCCTATCTTCTTCCATCTATTGCTTTGCCGTGCAGGACTTATCTGCACAACTGTGTCGCCTGCATGTGATTATGACCAAGAGGTAACGATGGATTATGAAATTCACAATGCTGTAGATATCCTCTGGGCCTAATATGAGATTTGTGCCAGGGCAAACTGTCACTTTGTCATAGATTACATCCTCAAAGCCACCCGTACAGACTGAGCCTCTTTCTTCGACTGCTCTTCAGCCTCTCAGAACTGTTCTCAACTGATAAGGCGGTAATGAGAAAAAGAGGATGTGGATAATCATCCTGCATTCACAACTCTGGTATTACAGGTAATTTCCCTGTGAAAACCCTCAGAGGAAGCTTTGCTGAGCTGAAGAGGCATATTAAAGAGCTTTACTGATAAACGTTAAAAGGCTCAAGGCTTCGGGTGTGTTTGTGAATGTCTGAATAAGGTTTTTTTCCCCCACATAGGAACAAACCAGTAAGCATTGTGGTGAGATTGTGTTGAAATGATTATAATATAGTCCTTTAGGCTTTGCTTTCAGAGTGAGATAAAATACCAATATTTTAGGAATGAATGATGCTCCTCCTTTTCTTACCCAATGCCCTGTCTGCAGGTTTTCTTTGAGCTCTAAGAGGCAAATAAGTATTATGAGGTCAAACCAGCACACTCACAGAGACTGAAGTTCAAGTATTTACTTTTGATATGTAAATCATGACCTCCAGTTGTGAGATTTTAGTTTATTAGTCTCTTTCAAAACTTCCAGAGTACCAAAGCTTCATTTTAACACAGTTAGGGCGAGAAAAAAAAAGAGCACAGACAAATTTGGAGCTTTATTAATGTAGTAAATTCAGTATCCAATCATTTGCTAGTCATTAATGGTGGCACAAAGAAGACAAGCCAGAGTATAATGACACATCTCTGTTAGCGAGACATTCAAATCCCACAGCTGATGCAACCTGACATGCTTTAAAATGAAATGTCTTAGATGAAATATTGCCCGGTGACCTTCTACCCCTCTGGTGGCATCAAAGTGTGAGCCGATGACTTTTGCTGCCTGACATCAGAGACCTGAGTGAACAATGAACTCAATAGGGGCTCAGCCTTTCTACACCACACATCAGTGTCAAACCTCTGATGTCTATCTCAGAAACTCTGTCTAACTGTTGCACAGACATTTGATTAGATCAGGAGTTCCCAAACTTTTTCAACTTGAGACCTAAAAGAGACTCAAACTTACAAAAATACATCATCAAGTGCCATGACTCTCAATCTACATTTATAAACTACAGATAAAAAACACAACAAACTGTGAATTTAAAATTCACAGTTCACAGTGTATATATTGATAAAAGTACATCAAATATATTGATAAATGTACATAAAATTTAGAAAAGTGCATAAAATTTTCTCATACTGAACTTGCACAGTCCAGTGAAATGCTAGACTTTAGACAGTACAAGTTCCTGCATCTGCCTCAAATTAGTGCCTAGAGGACTTTTAATTTGAAACAGATACAGGAAGTATTGAGTTTGTATTAGCAGCGTAATGTAGTAACTTTAACAGGACTTTTGTCAGTGTTTGTAATGTGAATGCTTTGAAGATGTTAGTTTATTGGTGGCCTAATTGTCATTTTTGTGGTTTATAGTTATAGTTTTAAAGGTCTGTTACCTTCTACAGTTAAAGTAAATAAAGGCTCTAGTTAGCTTTTTTTCATTCAACCTT
>JAJHUR010090056.1:0-97646 GCA_027495735.1 Lutjanus campechanus | reverse complement strand
CCCCTTATCCCCGTTTTGACAGATCTCCAGTTCATCTTCCATAGGCTGTGGCATTTTGTCGAGAGTCTCCTTCTGGCATGGGGAGGAAGGGAGGGAGGGGAGGAGACGAGTGCCATGCTGCTGTAATTACATTACCACCAGCTTAGCAGCAGCGCCATTGCCACTGACCCAATTATTCCTTGAAAACATCAATTTTATTGTGCCGTTTGAAATAATGCGATCTTTGAGTCACAACAAGAGCTTGGTTGAGGGTTGAGGGTCGGGCTCTGATGTATGATGCATGCGTCAGGGAATACATAATGTCTCAGGAATGGCTTTGACAGACAGAGGAATTCTTGGCTTCTAGCTGTTCACTTTCATGGTTTGCCTCAAACATGTTAATGATCCTCCGGGACTGTTTTCACTCAGTTGGTAGCTCTTCAGGTGACATATGGCTGACGGCAAACATCAGGTGTGCAGTTTCTTCACATACCTCACATTCAGTCCCACTCTCACTAGAAACACAAAATCATAATAAGAACTTTCATGCGTGGAAACTTTGTCTTTTCTTCTCGTCAATGGACGACTTTTTGCGTTTGTTTTGGGCCTCACACATATGACCGGCCTCCTCTTGGAGCGTGCACGGACACATCAGATTCAGCACTGATGCTTGGTGAGGAGCCAGACATGTGTGGGAGCTGTTTTAGTTGTCTTTGCAACTCATCTGCACTTTTATGTCTCAGTTTGAGGATGGTTTTACCTTCTGCTGTGCTGGAGAGTCCTCTGGGGTTCCACTATATCCTCTGTGTTGCTGCTCCTCTCTGTTTGCTGGAAAACAGAAGCATTTGTCCTTTCAGGAAGTCGACCACTCATTCATGTCTTTCCGTTGCTCTAAAAAAACACCAGTGCCCCTTGCCCCTATCAATATCTGTATATTTATGTCCATGCCAGCAGGGGCCAGTGGTAGATATTAAATGTCTGCTCTGATTAATCATCCGTGACCATCTGAACAAGCTGCAGAATGCTCCTTGGCACTTTTATTGGCGCCAATTGACTGCAGATGAGACTAATGTGTTTCTGAGTGGAGCAATTACGACAATCAAAGTGTCTTCAGGGACATGAGATCAGTGTTTGACGACCAGCTTCATCCACAGTGTCAGCGGCCGAGACATCGGAGGATTCATCTGTTTTTTACGAGCTAATTGTTTTATCAAGATGAGACACAGCGGACAGGCCAGAGGCATTGATGTATCACAGTCGTGTGAAACGGCTAACTCCAAAGCTGAGTAATTGTCCCAAACTGACCTATTAATAGCAAAAGAAAACAATGATCTCATCCTCTGCCCTACAGCATAACAAACTATCTCATTTTAAATTGAATATTTATCATATTCTGAGCAGGAGCTGAAAGATTTCTGGTGTTAGAAGTTGGTGTTGAACCAACAGAAACAAAATGAGACTTTCCATCAAGGCTTTTACCTACATATAAGAAAGAAAACCAGAGAAAAGCAGTGGCCCATTTCACAAAACACATTAAAGATACTACAAGGTGTTTTTAAATGGTTTTGAAACAGTCTCAGTTTAACGCTGTTGCCTTTATATGACCTATATAAAAAAGGCCATCTGCAGGAAGACTGGCTATTTCTAAAAAGTTATTCTTAATGCCTGCTGCTGTACATGATTCACCATGAAATCAGATGAAACAAGCACATATTTACATATTCCCAGGCAAAATTACAGTGAGTAGTTAGCCACTTAAAAAGAAGCAGGATTTCCCAGAGCAAAACTATGAAAGTTCAAGTTCAAGCAAAATATTTCCCTAAAGTGTCTATTTGCCTAAGTGTTTAGACCAAGACTTTCACGGCAGTTACTGTCATAATACAGCACATGTGCACTTAAGTTACCATGGTTACGCTTCCCTAACATCATTCTAAGGTTCCTTGACAGCATGATTGTCAGTGTGAGCAAGCTCGCCCAAAATGGACAACAAAGAGAATACAAAAAGAAAAAGTCAAACTAGACAGAGACTAGACAGTTGTTCTTGTCGAAGAATACGGAAAGCGCAATCTGTGCCTACGGACACACATGTTTAATGCATGCATGTCTGCCCCTGTCCTAAGGCATTTGCTTGCTTGACTGGCAAGTAATTACTACAAATTGTGTGAGTCCTGTAACAATCACCTCAATTTAGCAAATGCTATGTTACAAAATGCATTACAAGGACAGGATACTCTGTATAGTTACAGTCAAGTAGCCTAAGGAAAGAATATTCAAGAAACCAGAAGAGAGACCACAGTTGTCTGGCTAATGTTAGCTCAAACTTTCCATTGGTAACATTTATCTGCGGTAAATAGCGTTTCTATGAAGAATGCCGGAAGACACTCAAAGAATCTAAATCAATAATCGTTAAGAACTGAAATCAATTAGCAGTTTCACATAACTCAGTGTCCAGTGAGTTTACTCCCTCCTGAAAAATGTGTTTTGTTATCTTCTCCTCCTTTTCAGTCACTATAAATTTAGCCAGTCATATGTCTCACAAGTTGTTTCACTTTAAGCGATTGTTATGGGCCCCTTAAAAATTTTCTAAGAAAAATTGCTGTTAAGGACCTTTTAGCAATACGTAAGGGAATACTTAAAGCTACTACATCTTCTGTTGATTTTGAAGGTGCCTGTAGACAAATGTGGGTTTCCTCTGACATACCCACAAAATATACTGTCAAAAAGAAAATTATCTAAAGAAAAATCTCCTCCTGCTTCTTTTAAACTGGTTAACATACAGCTCATTGAAACTTTGTTTAATTGGCTCTGTTTCATAACCAGTTAAGAAGTCCTTGTAGTAGCTTTAAGTAGCTAAGGGCACACACTTGGATATTTACAACATCCTAAGGAAATCCTTATGGTGATTTGATGCTGCTCATTTTTCCTAAAGCATCCTTGGATGAAAGTTTTAGGGAAAGTCTAAGTGGCTTTATGCAACTGCTCAGACATATAGCTGGGAACAGGGTAACATTCAGCAGCAGCTGCGGTTCCACAGATGATTTGCATAGACTGTGTCAAATGAGGTTGTTACCTGAAATGTTTGACTTTCAAATAAATACCATTCTACCCCTTCATTGTGCAGAGGCTGCTGCTCACCACGTCAAACCCATATGGAATTATGAATGATGAGTCAAGCTATGACTGATAGGACTGGTTATACCTGTTTATACACTGTTTATTCCATTGCAGCTCAAGCATGCAGCTTCTTTGTATTTTTCCCTCTGCGGTGTCCAAAACACAGTGGAGAAAGTTGCCTATAGTTCTTTTTTGTTTTACTCACTTCAATGTGAAAACTAAAAAATTCCACCAGAAAGTCAACATGCTCCTACGTTTTACTATTCCTCATAAACATTTGTGTTTAATGTGATCTGCAGGAAAGAAAAGTGCAAACTTCCAGAAGTCATTTATTTCAGATTTTTGTTTCTCTTCTAAACTAGACAAAGATATGTGACATTTTGTCCCACTATAAACACAGCAGGCCTGTATATGTACACTACAGAATCCAGTCTGGTGAAACACTTTGTGTAAGGCTGGTCTGGATTTGTTGTTAGTCACTGCCAGTATACTATTTCCGGCTCTGGGGAAATGTTTTGCTCACTGGTGACATGATATGAAAAATACAAAGAAGTGAGCTTGTAAAACTTCTCGAATACCTGTGGCATGACAATAAGGACAGAGAAAACAGAAGGTTTGATTCCCCCAAATTGAGTTTTGTGGCTGCTGTGGCGCAGTGTCTTTTGAGAGGGAGGGGCAGTATAAGATAAAGGGATGTACAAACACGCACGTTCACAGAGGCCTCATCATACATAGCACTGCAAACAGGTGTGGTTAAGAAATCCCTGTCAAGCAAGGAAATGATCTCCCACTTAACATAAAAGGATGTTTAAGGAACTTCTGCAAAGAAAAGTGTTTTTCCTTCAGAAATGAAGAGAAGAAGCTCTTATTCTCATCAATCAGGTATTTTTGAAGCGATGCACAAACTTTTAAGAGGTTTCAAGAGGTTACAAAACTCATCTAACCTGCCTTCAGTTCAAATAAGACTTTGTTTCTTCCTTTAACTTAGATTCTGTTTATTGATTCCTGTAAAAATATAAACAGTGTACTGCAAACACCTACTGTATATTAACTTGGCTATCTGTCTGAATGAGTCGACTTGAATGCATGCATGTCTTTCCGTAAGCTAATGCATTTGTCTTATTTAATCAGTCAATTATTCTCAGTCAACCTTCTTAGGTGTTGCTAAGTTTCTTGACTGGCAGGTGAATGGGACAAACTGTGTGAGTCTCGTAACGATCACCTCAATCTAGCAAGTGCTATGCTACAAAACGCTTTACAAGGATGGGATACTCATAATTACAGTAAAGTAGCCCAAGTAAAAGAGACCACCATTGTTAAGTTTATGTAGTTAATATTAGTTTAGCTCAGTGTTTCCGCTGGTTACATTTATCCATGCTAATTAGAGTTTCTGTGAAGAATCCAGGAGGACAAACAAAGAATTGGAATTGAGAATTATTAAGAACCAAACTGTCAAGGAATTAATGGATTTCCCTCTTTACATAAAATTATGTTTCAGACACATTTACTTCTGCAAAGAAAAGTGTTGTTTTCTTCAAAAATAAAGAGAAGAAGCTCATTCTCACTCATGGCCATGTTTCTTTTGAAGCAATACACAAACTTTTAGGAGGTTTCAAGGGGCAAGAGGTTACCAAACTCATCCACTCTGCCTACAATCCAAGTGTCTCTTTCATTTCAATTTTGTTTATCAATTCCTGCACAATTTTCACTTGCACTAATTTCAAATTAAGCCTTGTACTGCAAGTACCTATCGTATAGCAGCCTGACAATCTGTTTGTGCAGGTCAAGTTAAATGCATGCATGTCTTCCTGTCTCCTAATACATTTGTCATATTAAATCATGAGTCGAACATTATTCTCAGTTGCTGCTTGACCACCAGGTGAATATCACAAATTGTGTCAGTCTTGTAACAATAACCTCAATTTAACAAATGCTATGCTTAAAAAAAAACTTTACAAGGTCAGAATATCGTTACAGTAAAGTAGCCTAAGTAAACCCCAAAATACTCAAGAAACCAGAAAAGAGACCACCGTTGTTAAGTTTATCTAGCTAATGTTAGCTTAGCTCAGTGTTTCCACTGGTTATATTTATCCATGGGATTTAGCATTTCTTTGAAGAAATCAAAGACTTGGAACTGAGAGTCGTTAAGAACTGAACTGTCAAGGAATGAATGGATTTCCCTCTTTATGTTAAAGGATGTTGTCGACACATTTTGCTTCTGCAAAGAAAAGTGTTGCCTCTTTCAGGAATGAAGAGAAGCTCATATTCTCACCCTCATCAGGTATTTTTGAAGCGATATGCAAACTTTTAAGAGATTTCAAGGGGCAAGAGGTTACAGAACTCATCCACTCTGCCTTCAGTTCAAATAAAATATTGCAGTTTTGTTTCTTTCTCTTCAGGCAGCAGCGATTAAACACACACTGCATTCTCGGGTGTCAGCGAGGGATGTCAAGCTAGCGGATCATGAACCCACTTAAAGTGAAAATGAGCTGACAGCCGAATCAGAAAAAGTAAACTGACGGTAAAATAAAAGCCCTGTTGAGAGAAGAGGATTCGCAGGAAGGTCAAAGAGATGTGAGGGCACAGGAGATAACAATTTTTTCATTGTTCGCTGCGCTTTAATGTGACAAGTTGAGAGGATGGTTTGAGGTTTGAAGGTGTGACTGTTTGAACATGTCTGTCCATTTCTCACGTCTCCCCCTACAGAGTTTCAATGCTCCTCCACGTTCTAAGATGAAGTTATGGAAAGGTGCTACTTTTGCCTTCATGCTCTGTGGTGCAGCCCTGTCCATCCTCCTCATTAGAAACATGGCCACTCTCGGAGAGTTCAAATCCAAGACAAAATATCCATACACATCCTCATCAAGACGGTCTTCATCATCAGAATCAAAGGCCTCACCGCCATCACCCTCATCATCATCAGCAGAATCGACAGCGATGTCCCGGCAGATGGATGGTCTTCATCGGAGGGCTCGCTCTACAGACGAGATGAACTCCCTCCTCTCAGAGTGTAAGATAAACTGTAATCGTCTTCTTTCCTTCCTTTTGTGTGGTCTGAGATAAGGTGT
Organism: Lutjanus campechanus; assembly: GCA_027495735.1. Lineage (NCBI taxonomy): Eukaryota > Metazoa > Chordata > Actinopteri > Lutjaniformes > Lutjanidae > Lutjanus > Lutjanus campechanus. The sequence goes on along the minus strand of JAJHUR010090056.1, from coordinate 91,485 downwards.
CGTGTGAAAGCACTGCACTCAGTACCTGACTCTGATGTTTAGAGAGCAGGTTTTAATCTGCAGTCAGTTAGCACCTCGTACTTCACTGCCTCTCCCTAGAACCTTTATAATCTTCAGGATGCAGCCACTTTCCTTTAGGTTTATATGGCCTCACTAGAATGCATTCGTCAGCTTATATGGGCTTCAGAGAAGTCTAACATGCTCTGTGATACTGATGGTGGTAAGGCTGGTTTGTAGCTGTTCTGATGTCAAGGAAAACAAACTTGTGTTCCTGCCAACTACAATATGCTATCTCTGTAAACCATCTGTCCTGATTGTCCCGATAACAAAATTACACAAAAATCAGATAATTCCCCCTACCAGCTGTCAGTAAATATTGTTTTATCTCTTCTTTGTCAGTTTCTGTGATGTTCCAGAGCTTCACAGAGGGCGAGCTTCAGCATGTGGTTGGTACCTTGCTCGACAGAAAGAGGAGGAAGAGTCGGCGTCTGAGCGAGAAGCAGACCCGTAGGACTAAAAGAGCCCGGAGGCCTAAGCCCTGCTCTCTGAGGGAGCTGGAGCTGACCGTGAGCGAACTGGGTCTCGGCTATGACAGCGATGAGACAGTGCTGCTGCGCTACTGCAGCGGCAAATGCACGGCACACCGGCACAACTACGACATCACCATGGAGCACATGATGCGGACGGGCTTCAAGAAGAAGGGCCGCAAGGACAAGGTCAGCAACGGGCCCTGCTGCCGGCCGACCGCATTCGAGAAGGACTTTTCCTTTCTGGACAACAAGAGTCGCTATCACACAGTACAGAATGTGTCAGCGAAGAACTGTGGGTGTGTATGACCCAGAGAAACAGACTTATTTCTTCTTGTTGCTGCTCTCAGCCTCTGTTGGAACAGTTGGATGCTGATAAAGACAAACTGTGGAATATAAACTCAAGAAGATGAGGAAAAGATGGGAATATTTCGCAGGCTGCTCCACACCGGCCTATTTGTGACAGGCTGACTTGACTTTTTTGGCATCTGTCAACACGAATTGGAACCACATGGACAGCAAGTGCTGCATTTATGTGGTTTGCATGTAAAGAGAGACAGAAAATGACTGTTCCTACCAAAAAGTTTTTATCTTTTCTATCTGTGTAGTAACACTGTAAACCGTGGTGTAACAACAATGTAGCAACATGATTTTTGTGATATTACATTTGAGTGGTAGTACATGCGATAGATGAGCCATGATGGACTAGATTATTGCTGTTACTACACTTAATATCCATGGGCGTTAACTTCAATAAGTCCAAATCTTGTAGTTTACATGATGGCAAATCACACTCCAGGCAAAAAAAAGAGAAAGTGCTCAAAAAACAAGTCCAAAGCCATAAATAAAACAAAAATAAAAATACATGTAATGCACCAATGTTTACTTTAAAGCTACTACAAGTAGGTTTTAACTGATAATGAAAACATTTTATTTTTAATACTGATGCCTCTATATGACCTATGTAAGCAAAAAAGATCATCCACAAGAACACTGAGCATTTCTATATAGTTATTCTTAATTCCTGCAACCGGGTCAGATTCTCCTTGAAATCAGATTAAACAAGACTGTGTTTACATTTTCCCAGGCAAAGTTACAGTGAGTTGTATGCTAGCAAGTTAAAAAGAATCACAAGGAGATTTTTATTTAGATAATTCTATTTTTGATGTTATATTTGATTAATTTTGTGGTTGTGTTTATGTTGGAGGAAGCTTTTGTCCACACGGGCCTCCAAAATCAATACAGTATAAAAGTTCCTTGTAGTAGCTTTAAGTTCTGCGCAGGACAGTTTGGCCCATTGACCTATAAATGATGTCAGCTGTCTCCAGAAAATATATTGACTCATAGGTGTGTTGAGTTGTTATCACAGATGACCCGTTTCCCTGCTTGTATGCATTACTGTTACTGATTGCAGTGTTATTACACAGGTAAAAGAACACGTGTTATTTCTAAGAATCTGACAATGAAAGAAAATCCTTTTCTATAGCTCCAGGTTTGATACCCACCTTTAATTATTGTGTTTTGTATATTGATGTTGTGTAGATTAACGACGACGACCAAACTACAACAACATGAAAATTGATCCCACCTGCTCTCCATAGAATAACTTATTACACTCAAACAAATTATCATTTTAAAGGGATAGTTGTTTTTGATGTTGTGTTGTATGAGGGGCATATCAGTAGTCAGTGTATTATCTACAGTAGATGACTAGGAATTAGGAGAAGCACAAAGGAGTACCAGCATGAAAGCTAGGCAATGAACTGCTGTGGACAGGGTTAACAACAAAAATATTTTAGCCAGTTTTAAAAGGTCCACCTAAAAAAACCTAATATCTTTTCAGATGAAAACTTGCTCCAAACCAACCAAAATCCATGGACAAAATCAGTCATTTTACCTCACAGAACATCAGGGTCACAACAGGGTCGCTTGTCTACCACTGCCTAAATCTGTTAGTTTGTTTGTATTATTGTGTGACTTTAGTGAATTCGAACCATCCTTTGAAAACACTGCAGTCATGCAAAAACACAAACAAACATATCGCAGCAGCAGTAGCAGACTAGCAGCTTCTGTGTTCTGCCAGGTAAAATTACTAATTTTGCCAATGGAGTTTGGTTGGTTTTGAGGGAGCAATATTTGACTTATATAATAGCAGTTTCCCATCCAAAAAGGCTGTCTGATGGCAAAGTAAAGCAGTGCACATATTCTAAATATAGCGCACATTTAAACTGATATAGATTTTTTTTACATAGTGGAAATACCTTTTGCTGCTAACCCTGTCCACAGCAGTACCTTGCTTAGCTTCCTACACTGGTGCTCCTGCGGTTTCTCCAAACTGGAGAATTTGCTGACCACCATCTACTATAGGTAATACACTGACTATTAATAACTACCTCTAATAGCCCCACATCAAACAATCTGAACTATCCCTTTAAGTTGTTATACTTTTCCCAAAATAACCAAGTATTGCAATCACCCATAATCCTCTGGAATTATTTTCCTCACAGAATTGCCAAAGCACACCAAGTCAATTCAACATGCCTGATGAATTCATTAACTGAGATTCATAAACACCTCACGTCTCAAGTTCCAGGTGATATAACCTCTTTAATACCGTCTCTGGATGTAATTTGTGGACGTTTACACTCAGAGTTTTAGCTAATCTGAGGTGTGAAAGAGAAGAATGCTTTTACATGTTTGTTTGTTTTTTCTCGCTGACAGAAAAATAACTATGAAGTAGAGTCAGGATCGGGAAATGTGTTTGCACCCATCCATAAAGCCCTGTAACGTACTATGATCCAAAGCCCACATTACAGCCTTTTATTGGCCCATCAAATGCCTCCTTGTTGTATTGCCTGGTAGAGTTTTAGCAGAAAATAAGCTGTTGAAATGAGTTATGAAGCTTTTTCATCTTCGACAATCTTTATTTGGTTGGAACCCATTGCAACTGTTTGCCTGAAGTACAATAAATTATGTTTTTGTTTTTTTTGTCTATCGTGAGGAGGCGCAGTATGGGGTGCGGATGCGGTGCATCTTTTATCGTAGTTTATATTGTATTTATTTGGGAAGTAAATTATGGTTTTGCATATTTATTTAGAATACCACACAGAAACGGGACAGCTTATTATCATTAAGCAACTGTGCCAAAAAATGTTTTATCTAACATTCTATAATGACTGCTGAATAAACATAATTTCAGAGGTATGGATGTTCATCATTTCTCCCAAGCTATCAATCTTTGGGGGTCAAATACTCTGTACTCAGATTGTATTTAAAACATGAATAAACAAATAAAACTCTCATAATACAATATGCTGTTAATAATGAAACAAATGATTATAGGAAGGGGACCCCAGCGGGCGAAGATGACGATCAGATTACACCGAATAAACCAGATGGCAGATGAAAACACCTTTGTCATGCTAATATATAAACATTGCTCAATGATGCTGGCTTTCTCAGATGGATTCACTGAAATCATTTATTATACAGCAGCCCGTGTACTGAACGGCAGTGATGACATGAGGTTATGCTTCAGGCCTTGTGTGCAGACAGTTTGGCCCCTCTGACAGGCAGGAAAAATCAGCTGGGATGTGACTGCGACAGCTTCTCATTTAAAATTATTGACTGAAAAGATACAAAGTAAGGCTCTTCTTCCTCCCTTCAACACAAAGATACGGTTGCAACAGTCAGGGCCGCCAACATGGGAGGAACACCGGGTCATTTGTCATGGATACTGAGTCATAGGAGGGCCCAAAATTTCTCTCTAACCTTTAAAGAAGAAATATAAATAATATAGTAATATATTTATTGATATTTATCATCAAATGACAATCACATGCCATCAGAGATTAAAGAAACATGCTAAATTGAAATACTCACTTCTTTAACAACACTACAGCAGCAATGTCTTCCAGACTAAAAAAAAACAGTTTTAGCCAATTTCATGTGAATTAGAGTTCAAATTAATGCAGAACGTTCACCAAATGAGTAAGTGTCTGTTTGACTTGTAAGAAATCGTCAATAATCTTGTAGACGGTTAACGGTTAAATTGAGCAATATATTAATGGACTTTGGTAGGCAGTGAGACAGGCAGCCACTGTACTCCAGCTCACAAGTGTGTATTTTTGGAGCAGTGGTCTTTTGTTTTCAGGATAACAGGCTCAACTTAACATCGACGGACAGAGTTATAAACAACTTACAGTGTGGGACTTGTCACTTGTTACTGCATTCCTGCAGTGTTCCTGCAGCCTGCCTGAGCTTCCTCGAGTCTGGGGAGGCGTGGTCAGAGGGAAAACCACTCGCTTTAACCATAGATTGTATATTAAATAGAATTTCAACCTATTTAATCTACCATCTATGGCTCCAACTCACTATTTGGACTGCAGTTCTCATTTTTGGACATGTAATTGCTACATATTGCTCCTTTAAATAATCTGCTTGAATAATTTGTCAGAAATACCTATTTGTGAAAACTATGTAGCATTTGTCATCCATAAATTCTTAATTTCCTTTGACATAATGAGATCTAAAACCTCCAGTACGCTTCCTTAGTCAAAAGTCAGGTGCTCAGAAGAGAAATGAAACAGACAAAAAAATGTTGCAGGGATGCATGGGACTTGATGGCCACATATTTGAAAAAAAGATAACAAGGTGGATGATGCAGCTGCAGACACTAACAGCTACCACCTGCATTTAAGTTTAACGTCCAGTTATTAGCTTGTATAAAAGCCTTCAATTCATCCTCTGACAGAAACAGCTGAGTTTTGGAGATGGAAGGAGCTGCATCAGACAGGAGAGACTGTGTGCATTCAAGACTCAAGAAGGCCTTTGGAAATCATCTAGTCCTGAGAACGACCCTGACACATGGTGGTCCTGGCAATAGTCATGAACAAAATCCCACGAAAACAACAAAACTAACAATGAATTGAACAAGTAGGCAAGGCGTGCTTAGCTCATGCCTCTTTCCCACAAAGCTCCACTGTTGGTCACTATCTATTAAAAACACGTCAATGAGCCACACTGTCGGGGCTTCATTACAAGAAAAACTTTGAAAAGTAGTTTATTTTGAGTCGATCCCACACAGACTGTCTTGCTGCCAGACGTACTCACTAAAGCCTAAATGTGTATTAATCCGTGGCTGAAAATAGTCCCCAACAAATGCACTGGTTAACCCTGTTTGAGACACTTTTTCCAAAAACAATAGTGCCCAGCTGTTTTGGGAAAACACTGAAACTATAAATTTGTGACTCTTTTTTAAACATTTAAGTAACTAAAGTAGGAATCAATGGGCTTGGGGCTGAGCGCCACATACATATTAATCAGAAAATAATTGGTATGGGATTGGTTTACAGTAAGAAAAATGTCAGCAATAATGCCAACATTACTCTGTCTGTTAAATTAGAAATTCTTACAGAAATGTTTTTGAGATAATAAAAGATGACCTTCAGATATTCTTTTTTTTCTAATGAATTCCTTTTGGACCCTAATATTGTGTCTCAAAAAAGTCATCTTTTTTTTTAAAGGTGAACATACACAACCTTGTTTTTACCTTGACCACCTTCAGTTTTGAGTTGAGCTAAAAGGTTTAATGAGGTCTTCATCAACCATGGTTGACCGATTGTCAGACTGAATTGCCATTTCATTTTCACTTTATGATTCAATCTCATTTTTTAACTACAGTCTGTTTACTTTGTCCAAACAATTCAGTAGGAACTTGAATTTGAGAGGTGTACAGAGATGTCATTATCCGTGTCTGTATCTGTATTTTAAAAGAAAATCGGGTGCGATTTATTCTCAGAGTCATGTTAAATAGGACAAAAGTTGTATTTTTAATCTAATATTCATTGGTAATGCAACTGTTTTGCTTAGAAAGCATCCAATTGATTTCTGGCATATCTCAGGCAAAAAAAAAAGCTTTTGCATATCAATGAAGTTTTTGATGGACTTTGCCAGGAAAAAAAATATTTTCAAATGAACATCTGAAGGGTCAGAACTGTTCTTTGTTTTTGTTGTAAAAGTGATCTCAGTTACATTTGGTTTGGTCAGAGCTATGGAATATTAAATCAAACTATCTTTGAACCCTAGGCTATATCTTAGCCTTTGTTACCCATAGGTGTGCAAAAAAATACAAGTTATCTGTTATCATTAAAAAATATATATATGAATTTATCGGAATTGGGAGCGGATATGAGGATCAGCCAATTATCAGTCATCCAAAAGCCCACATCAATTTACTTTGGCCTTCCGTTGGACCGGCATTCAAGGTTAATTTTACAGGAAGAGAAGAGGTTTTAAACACAAATGACCAAATAAAAAGGAGACATGAACACACCTCGGCGGGTGCGACAAGCAGACTACAGAAATAAACTCACACTTTAAAAGCAGAATAAAACATCACCAAAGCAGACACCACAGAGAGATGTCTGAACAATATAAACTCAACCGCGATTGCACTCACAAACACACAAAGCAAAGAGAGCTGTAGCGTGCACACACACAAAATACTATGTTGCTAAGCAACGCGGTGATTGTACTCACCTGTCTGGAGGTCATCCTGTGAGCCTCGTGTACCGCGACGTCCTCACCGCGCGGCTCTTGGCTCAACTTCTTTGTTGACCATTCTTGTTAAATATCGTTACCAGTCCTCTCAGCCTCTCTGTCCCACTGGGCTCCTCAAAGTTTTCAGACACTTAAAGCTGTGACAGAGTTTGTCAGAAGCAGCACAAAGTCCTCACACAGCTCATTAAAGGAAAAGTAAAACAATGTAGCAGACGCATGAGTCATTGTTGGAAGATCCACTGAGCTTTCCAGCATTTAGCCAAACCCAGAATGCACCTGTTGGTCATGAAACGTCTTCGGGGGCGTTTGATTTGTGTTACTTGGCGTGCTCACCGGGTGGTGCATTGATAAAGGTACACGCAACTTTTTTTCAGTTATGCCGAAATAATCGTGGAGATAACTTTTTTGAATAATAATGAGCATCTGGCGTAGAAAAAAATATACGTTTCCATCGCATTATTAGTACTTTCTTTCTTTAATGTTTTCATGACAAACAAAGAAATATGCAGATTTAAAGCTATAATATATAACATTTCTGTGCTAAAATGTCTAAAAATGGTAGACATAGTATGCACATATTTAGATGATTTTCACACATTATTCCAAATGTTTCCAATTATGATCAAATTTAGAGAGATCAATTATTAATTCTATTCAATAAAGGTTTGTATTGTACTAGGCATTGCTAGCTAGCTGCTAGTTGCTATAACTTACATCCATAATGAACTAAATAGCGTACGCAAAAATGGCACCTTCTGTCCAATCAGAAAATAATTTCTCGACTGGAAAAAATTCACATGAACACCTCCTCAAGGCAGAACAACTTGGAAAGTAGACGAGAGTAAATGTTTGGTTGATAACTTTCTATGAATTCACATATAAGGCAAATAAATCTTTGCTCACATGTAATTTGTAATATAGCATTAGGTTGCAAACAGTTGCTGTTCACATAGAATGACCAATCATTAACCCTGACTACTCTACCCGTATTACCATCAATATTGTTTACACTTTACAACTTAAAAGCACACAAACTGAACTGAAACTGGGACCATCCAAGATAAGCACAACACCGGCAACACATTAAATCTGAAAAAAAGGTGTGCACTGTTTTGCTGCAGTTTCCAGATTGAACAACATGGTTCCTCAAAACAGTAAACTTCGAGGTACGTTTTCTCTCGTCTTGTGGGTTTGTTGGAAGGTGTTTGCCAATCAGCAGCGATGTTTATATAAACAGCAAAAAGGCAGTGTAGTCCAGTGAGCTTGCATACACAACAGGGTGTTAAATGTGATACTGTTTCTGTTATAATTTTTCTAAATTTTTTCTGGGCTGAATGTGGCCCAGATTAATTGGCCAGCAAATGGAAACTATGAATCAACACCTAAAAGTGAACTTTTTTGGAAGATTCATCATTTAGTGCTGACATTCAAACATCATATAGATACAAATATTGTAGAAAACACCAATTTTACCACTAATGATCAAATTAGTAGAACAGAAACTAACATCCACAATAAACTATGTCTTGCACCTTGACTTATAGGCATAACGTTTGACTTTGTTTATAAGGAGAGTTCTCTATAGGCTAGCAGACATTTTGACATGTCATAGCAGGTAACGCACAGGTGTAATTGATCTCATTAATTGTAGCTGCATTCCTTTCACATGTGTCTGATCCAGAGCCCTGGTATTACACGTACCGACTCACGCACATGGCTTACTACTAGGAAACCTAAATGAAACAAAGTCCTCATTAATTTAGGTCTGTTGTTACTGCTACCATTGAAATGCACTCTCAGATATCACTAACTGGGAGGAAGCGGTGGGAATGTGGTCTAATCAGAAAAGCTGCCAACAACAGTTCATGACAACTCCTTCAATAAAGTCACAGTTCTGAGCAGGAATTTGGCTTCAAATTAAAGTTACAACATTAAACACAGAGGCTGAACAGAGTCAGTGGGTTTTCATGGTATATACAGTGTGTACAGGATTGTTTTGTAAATAAACTTTTCATGTGGAGGTAATTCAAGAACAATATTTGTTTGAGGTATATGCCACTGGTCTGTTAGATGCCAGCTCTGACTTGGACTCATATAATGTATGTATACTCTTAGACATAAAGGTGCTAACTAGAACCAAGGGTTCGTCAACTTATCCCTATAGGAGAACCCTTTTTGTTCCTGGTAGAACCTTTTACAAAGATTCAACCTCAAACCTTTTCAGAGAGGTCTTCCTAGAACCCAAAATAAGGGGCTATACCTAGAACCGTTTGTGAAAGGTTTTAGCCAGTGTCCTCTATACAAGATTCTAAAGAAGAATCCTTCTATGGTTTAATAGTTTGTAGTTTCATCTGAAACCCACCCATGGGGTTCTACCAAGAAGCCTTTTCTATTCCCAGGGATTTATCTAGAACCCACCCAGGGGGTTTCACAGAGAACCCTTTTATATTTGATATTATTATTCCCTTTTTGAAAGAAAGAGATCCTCAAGGATTGTTCAAATAATTTCAACAACTTTTTTGGCAAGTGTTCTTTGGATGAAAAACATTCTTCACAGAACCCTTAGTCTTGAACCTTGATGCATTCTTTCTTCAAAAGAGGGTTCTTCAGAAGCTATGGTTCAGGATCGAACCTCAGCCCTTCAGGAAGAACCCATTTGGAATCCTTTTTTCTAAGAGCGGATATGCTGAAGGTCTAGTGAATGGTTTTACAGTGCTGTACGGTATTTTGGGTGAAGAGTCCACTTTGGATGTAAGTTATCTTAAATAGAATATGTCATAACCATTTTTCATCTGCTGAGTGTGACTTATATTGAGCGGGAAAAGCTCCTCCTGAGTTATACATGCAGAGACTTAGTGCTTGTTATCCCCGGGGGACATAAATCCCAGGAAAAGCCAGACAACACAACTTACACAACTTCCTGCACAGTTTCAATGAGGCAACACCACCTCCTTGGAGTTTGTACCGTGACTGCAGGCATCTGGAGGCAACACAGAGGTCAACTTGAGTTACCTGAGTTAAAAGTCAATCAGAGGCAGGTCACAGAATGATGTGGTTGATGTGTGGTGCAGGGTAACAGCAGTTGTATTTTTGTGAGTTAAAAAAAAAGAAAAAAAAAGAAATAATCCTTTTCCCTTTGGGTTTTGTTTGGCCAAGTGGAGCACATGTTTCAGCTTGACTGTGACTTACTGTATTTACTACAGCTGTGGGGGAGAAATGACTTCAACAGTTTGTATTTTGAGCAATTTCACATTTTAAAGCCAACTATGACAATAATAAAGAAGTACACAACTTCCTCACATCAAAGGCACGTCACCCTCAAACATGTGGATGCAGTGAAATCCGATATATGAAGAATTTCCCCAACAGTGGCAACTTTCTCTCCTGTGGAGCAAACAGAGAAAAATTTGGGGAGCATTTCTCGGCAAGTTGTATTTACACAGTAACTTTATGTAATTTCCTGATATTTTTTCAAACTTGGAGCACACCAAATACGCTTAAAATGTTTATAACTGCAAGGAAAGTGGAACCACTCTATCTCTGCTATAAACAGATATTTCCGTTACTTGCCACTGCAGTAAATGGCCTTCAACCAAAATGGTGTACACATACCCACAGCAGAGAACTGAAGGATCTGCCGGGAAAAAAGAAAAGAAAAGATGGTAAATAAAAGCAACACTGGTGAGAAAATTAAATTGCATAATAACACGTGGCATTCATTTGATCACAAGATATGATTAATATACAGGAATTCAAACTGTGGTTTGACATTTTCAAAGAAATAATCATTACAGCTATTTGTTTTTCCTGGTTAACTTTTCATGGGGTGATAATGGCAGGTTTGACCCTGGGCCAGCAGGAGTTAATGAACTCCAAATTGGAAGAAGTGAAACTCTTTGCCAGCCAGGGACTTAAATGAATATCCGCTCCTTTATGTTTTTGTTTTTTTTCAGGTTTCTTGTACAATCTACAGAGGTGGGAAGTAACTAAGAACAAATAAATTGTTACTGTACTTAAGTTGAATTTTCATGTATGGCTACTTGACTTGAGTATTTATGTTTCTGACAGCTTTTGTAATTTTACTCCCTATGTTTTAACACAAATATCTGTACTCTCTAATCCTACATTTTCAAAACAATCTTGTTACTTTAGTTTTAATGCATTTGAGGGGAAATGTTATTTATAAATTATTAATTTAATTAATTTATAAATAATAAATAAAGACAATTCCTGTGTGTATGCATCAGTGTACATCCCACATGACACACATAAAAAGACAAAAACAATGTAAAAGATGAAACAAGACCAAAATGCTGTAAAAAGCTGAAAACAATGTAACAAGATGTAATGACGAAAACAAAGTAAAAGATGTAGATTATAAACAACATATTGTCTTGTTCCATTTGTTGGCAATTATTGGCAGTTATACAATGAACCACCCAGGTGATGCTGTAACAATGAAAAATATATATGCATATACCCATATTATACAATGCAAAATGTGCTAATTTCTCTCCAACATTCAGGGATGATGCATTTCTTTGCAAAATACTGCAGCTGCCAGTCTACTAAATTAAATAAACACTATAGAGAGGCAAAGCCCCTCCCCATCCGGCACGCACCATGGAACCTTACTATGGAAAAAATATGAACAGTAGTCAATGACGAGAGGCAAGTAATATTTTGATCCTGTCTGATTTATTCTACAAATTACACATATGATGTCAATTGAAAACAAAATTTTACAAGTCAAGAAAGCCACTGTTTGTCTTTGATCTGTCGTAACAAGATGAAAACAGCATTAAAGGCGTAACAATACATAACAAGATGAAAAATTATGTAAAAGACGTAACATGATGAAAATGACGTAATAAGACGAAAATGCCTTAAAAGACATAACAAGGCAATAAATGATGTAAAAGAAGAAACAAGAATAAAAAATGCACAAAAAGATGTAATAAGATGAAAATGATGTACAAGATGTAACAGAATGAAAACTTTGTAAAAAGATGTAACAAGACCAAAAATGACATAAAAAAAATGGAAAAAGACGGATAAGGATGTAAAAGAAGCAACTAGGCAAAAAAGATGTAATAAGATGAAAATGAAGCAAACACGTAACAAGACAAAACAGACAGAGAGGCCTGACCACAGAGAAAAGGTGAGGTTCAGTTAACTTTGCACAGAAACAGCTGGTAGAAATGTCTTTCAGAGGGCTTTCAAACTTTAATACTTTGAGTACATTTCAGAGCTTGTTCTCACTTTTACTTGAATATAGAAGTTGAATCAGTACAACTACGTTTTTTTTTTTACACACATATCTGTACTTCTACATGAGTAAAAAATGTGTTTCCTTTTGCCAACTCTGATAATCTACCTCTATCTTATTTTGGTGTTGGAGAAAAGCACATTTGAGCTAAAATCAGTGATTATTTGTGTTTGCAGATTTAAAGGAAAACCCCCTCAATTTTCATGTCAGCATCATGGTGTGTTGGAGGATAATAGTGTTAGTGTATACAAGACATCTGTTGTTGCTAACAGTGCTGACAAGATCTACAATAAACATGCCAAAGTTTTACAACCCCCTCCCATGTCCAGCTGCAGCATGTTGGTGAGTTTGGACATATTTAGCAGAACGGAGGATGCAGTGGTGACTCTGGAGGACCCAAACAGGCTGAACAACTGCAGTGAGCAGGTGTTTCTCCTCTTCCTGAGCAATGCTGAACTCTCCAATGATGAATTACTGCGATACATTTTGGCTGTATTTCTTTTTCTTCTTTTTGCATTAAAACATTGGGAGTTACATTTTTTAATTGCATTATGAGATTTATACGGGATTGGTTTGGCGGGGAAATGTGAGGTTGTGAGATACATCATTTTCTAATAGAGACAGATGTACAAGTCATAGAAATGTACTTGTTGACTCCTCCTCGTATTCATTCATAATTCATGTGCCTTTCACGATTCACGTCCATAAATATTTAAAACCTTTAAACCTAAATAACCATTAATAATTCACTGAATTTATATAACTGGCTAATTGAAAAAAAGATGACATTGTGTGTACACAATATACAGTACGTGTATATTGCATTTCAGGAAAGAACTATTCAGTTCAACTCATAATAAATCATTGTCGTCTATGGCGTAAACAATGTTAAAGGGATAGATTTTTTCAAGTGGCGTGAGGTAGTGAGGTACCCATAGATGGTGGTCGCCACACCTCCAGTCTGGAGAAGCAGCAGGAGTACTGGTGTAGGTCAGCAGCAAAATGTATTTTAGCGTCCTAAAAAAAAGGTCCAACAAAAAAAAAAGAATTTAGTTTAAGTGTGGTAAGTGTGTATAAGTGTGTAAACTCTGTTTCATAAGAGTATAAAAGTATAAATAAATGTTGCTCTGTCAAAGGCTACCAGACTAATTTTACCTTGAACATGGGAGTCGCTGGTCTACCAATGCCACAATCAGTCATTTTGTTTGTGTATTGTGCGACTTCCATGTATTAAGTGGTTAGTTGGGATCCACCTAAGTCATGCTATAACACAAACAGACTCAACAATCGAGGCAGCAATAGACCAATAATTCTCATGTTTTGCAAGGAAAAATGACAGTTTTTGCCACTGGAGTGTGGTTGTTTGGAGAGAGCCATATTTGGCTTATATAATGGCAGTTTACCATCTGAAAAGGCAGTCTGACAGCAAGGTAAAGCAATGAAAATATTCTAAACATAGTGAACAAATTGATAATGATTTATTTTAGGTAGGCCTTTTTGTAGGTGACGGAAATATGTTTTGATGCTGAACCTTTCTAAATTAACTTGGAACTAGGATTGACAGATAAATCAGATATTTTAATGCATTTAATAACTGTAACTTTATTTTACTTGAAAAAAAAAACATTTGAAAGAGTTTATACAACATTATGGTGCAATCATTGAAATGTTGTAATGATTCATAAAAATAAACCTTAAATATTAACTGTTCTTAGCAGGGACAGAATGAATAGCATTTTGAACCTCCTTTAATATGAAATACACATTTACTTCTCTGTTAAAGACATATGCAAGATATTTTAAAGGAATTCATCATTAGCTACCTATACTCTGCAAGAGGAGACCGAACAGTTTCTTTCAAACATGGATGTACCCAAGTTGCAGCTTGAGCAAGCAGAGGGTTTGGAGTTGCTCATAACAGAAAACGAAATAAGGGAGGCAGTTTCTGCAGTGAACAATGGGAAATCACCTGGCTCCCAGTAGAGTATTACAAAGCATTTATAGATATCCTTGCACTAATATTGTAAAAGGTTTATCAGGAGATGTTTAAGAAGGGATGTTTAGCCACAACTTTTAATGAAGCCTTAATTTCACTCATTCCTAAATCAGGTTGAGATGCAGCTGACCCCTCTAATCGGCCTGCTAAATCTTGACTGTATAATTCTGACCAAAATCTTAGCTACGCGATTACAGAATGGGCTGCCAAGTATCATTCACTCCAACCAAGTGTGATTAATGAAAAATAGATCCTCTACTGACAATGTTAGGTTGTTGTTACATTTAATGTGGTTGAGTGAGTCTAAGAATGTTCCAGTATCCGCTATCGCCCTTGATCCGGAGAAAGCCTTTGATAAGGTGGAGTGGTGTTTTTTGTTCTCCACCTTATCTCATTCCAGCTTTAATTCCAACTGCATTACATGGGTAAAATTGTTATATAAAGAACCAAAGGCAGCAGTGATGACGAATGGAGTAGTGTAACCCTTTTTTAAACTCTCTAGAGGGATAGGTCAGGGGTGTTCCTTAGGCCCATTATTGTTTATCATTTTCTTAGAGATCCCTACCACATCTGATGGACACTATTCAATAATTTTAAAATTATCGGGTTATACTATAAATTGGAATAAACCTGAAGCAATGCCTCTTTCCAAATTTTGTCTCCCTTTTCTGGTGGAAAAAAATCAGCTTTAAGTGGGTTCACAAGGGTATGAAATATCTTGGCATTCAACTCTCTCAGGATATAGGTGAAATAGCAATGCTAAATTTTAACCCATTAGTACAAAAGATCAAACTCAAAAAGGGACAAGATTAAACTTACATTATGGGGGAAAATTAGCATCATAAAAATGACAGTGGCTCCCCAATTTAACTATATTATGATGATGCTCCCAATTAAAATGCCATCTACTATATTTAAACAATTTGAAGACATAATAAAACGTTTTCTATGGCATGGGAAAAGTTCCAGGATCAAACTGAATAAGTTATGTGCCCACTGGGAGAAGGAAGGTTGGGACATCCTGACCCAAAACTGTACCATTTATCTTTTGAAATGGCTAAAATAGCAAAATATTGGGATGATGCAGGAGATAAAGCAGCCTGGATGGACACTGAATACAAGCTGTACTCACCATTTAATCCTGTTGTTGCTTTATCTTAAACAACAAGTAATATTACAAACCCAGTCCTTCTCCACTCAAGACATGTGTGGATCAAAGTCCATAAAATGTTAAAACTAACACATAATTTAAAAAAGATACTCCTCAGTGTGGCACAACCCTGCAAAATGTATTGGAAAAAATACTGGAAGCAGTGGCATTCCAGTGGTTTATGCACCATTGGTGATTTATTCGAGGATGGTTTATTTCTGTCATACAGTAATCTGGTTGCGTGATTTAATTTGGTAGGAAAAGGACATTTTTGGAAGTACTTACAGAAAAGAAGTCATACTTTGTCAAAGTTCTACAATGTAGCTGGTAACATAATTATAAACTATCTCTGATTACCACCAGAAAACCACAAGGGTTCAGAGTTTTATGAAGTAATTAATTCCCTCTTGTGTGATGTGTCTCTTAATGTGAAATTGATTTGGCAAAGGGACCTGTGGGAAGAAATTGATGGTGACAGATGGTCTAAAATGGTGTCAGGATGTGGTAAATATGTGAAAGAAGTGAGGGGAAAGCTCACACAAGGTACTGCATAGATATTATCATACACCATTGCAACTCTACAGAATGAAGTTGTTAAATAACAATAGCTGTTGGAAATGTAAAACTGAAATAGGAACTTTCCTGCACTGTATATGGGAATGTAGTTTGGTCAGACCACTCTGGATTAGAGTGTTAGATAGTTTAAGTAGTAGGTTTGGTTCAGAAGTCTAAGTTGTGTTTACTGGATGACCGGTCGTAAATACCAAATGTATCCAAGTGTGCATTTTCTGTTATTATTGTGGGTCCAATAACCATCTGTCGAGTTAATCTAAGACATTGGAAGACAACAAAGGCCCCAGAATTGAAAGAATGGGCTGATGCAATAGTGGAAATAGCATCTTATGAAAGTATGCTCAGTAGAATAAATGGCGATCAGGAGAAAGGAGTATCTCCTTGGGACCGGTTATGGACTCACATCAAAAACAGAAGATAGGCCTAGATAATTATGAACTTTCTCTGTGATTATGTGACCCTGTGGAGTGATATATGAGGACATATATGTGATGTGTTTTTGTGTGTTTGTTTTCTGCTCTTTCCTTCTAGACTTATTTGTTCATTTTTCTTCATGTGCTGGAGTCCACCTCCATTTTGTAAAAAAAAATAAAAATACGTGCCTTGTATTCTTATATGCCCGGATGTACCGAGCCTTTCAAACCAATAAAAACTTGAATTATAAAAAGAAATATACATTTATGGAATTAGAATGACAATTTGAGCGTAACTGTTGCTTCTCTTTAACTAGTGGTTGTCTTCCCCTGCAGAGCTCACTGTCTGATCCTACTGCAGATTGCACAGCTTAAAAGGCCATCACACAAAGATCAGCCCTTTTTATCCCATCACACAAAACTGCCATATCTGTCCCTTCTTCCTCTGACAAAACTGTGTTAATCAATTTATTTTCATTGCCAATTAGAAAATGATCAGAGGGCCACC
Source organism: Lutjanus campechanus (assembly GCA_027495735.1). NCBI lineage: Eukaryota > Metazoa > Chordata > Actinopteri > Lutjaniformes > Lutjanidae > Lutjanus > Lutjanus campechanus. The sequence continues at coordinate 74,488 of JAJHUR010090056.1, read as the reverse complement.
TGGCACCCTATCAGGACTAAACCTGGTTAACGAGCATCATTTGTGAAGGGGTCCAGAGGGGCAACTGCTGGTGCATCTACAGCAGTGTAGTATTCTGATTGGCTGGTCTGAGTTTGAAGAGCATGGCACTGGAGGTGCAAAGGCAGCTTAATTTGGCAGCGTAGTCTCTAAATAGATCTTGGACTGCTGTGTATGAAGAATGACGGCCATTCTGTGGGCAGGCTGGCGTGAGTTTGGCAGAACAAAGAGTCTTGTGTTTGCTGCTTCTGGTGTCCTGCAGTCTGACAGTCTCACTTGGCTCTTCTTGAGGTGACTGTGGTTGTAGAGATGCTGCTGGTAGCTGTCTCTGTGGAGAGCTGTTTGGACATTTTGCAGATGGACACACTGTTTAACAATCGGCATTCATGTTAGTGTGGTTTAAACGCCAGGCATTTGTAGAAAAGTTGACACAGTTATCTTTGCCTCAGGATACTTCTTTGTATGTGTGCTAGTCACTGCAGTGCTGTGGTTAGTCATTGCTTTAGGTCATCAGTTCCCATGCGGATTAGAATCTGCTCCACACCTTTGAACTCCTCCCTTCTCGTCTTTCTTTATGTCAGAGCTCAGTATGGGCGGGGAAGGGGCGCTTTTAATTAAAATACTTTTGATTTGAGTCAAATATAAAAAGGGCTGTGCCTGCCAGCATGTTTATTTTTCTATGCCGGAGGGTGTGTGAGTGTTTGTGGGGCTTTGGGGTGGGGCGAAGATCAGGAGTGGCAGGATTTGATGGAATAGGGGGATTAGAGGGAGAAGTGGGGCAAGGTGAAGAGCTGGAAGGCCAAAGGAAGAGATGGTGATCCTGTAGATTAATTCACTGATTTCAATTCCCCCTTCTCAGTCACACACACATACTGTAACATGTATCGTGGTGAAACTGGATTTCATCAGATGTCATAATTAATTACTTTATTTTCTAAAAAATTACACCAAACTGAAGCACACATTTCTCAGTTTAATTTCTCATAATTATCTTGTAAATTATGACTATATCTGGACATGTGTTCAGAAAACAAAGGCACACCCACAATTAAGCAACAACGTTTTGGCCAACTTTATGACACAAAATAGAGCTAGACTGATCCTGTACTGTGCCAATACCAATATTAGGAGATAAAAAGTTCCAATATTGATATTGGCAATAAGATATGATAAGTTAAGATAGGATAAGATGTGATAGGGCAATACTGATATGTCTTTCTTGCCTGAAAAACACACACACACACGCGCGGGCGCGCATGCACGCACACAACTGACTTTAAAATGTAAATTATATTATTTAACTATATTCAAAACCATTTCAAACCTTAATTTTAGTTGATGTTATTTAAAATATGGAGAAAGCTCCGTACTCTTTCAAGGAAAGATCTAGTTGTAAAAAGCTTTGAATTTAGTATTAAATAAATAAATTTTGTATTGCATTGGAACTGAGTGGGCAAAACCTTCCTGTCTCCATATTTAATGTTGGTGATTTAAGAGTTTCCCACCCTGTTTATCTTGCATGCAGCCAGTGTTTAATCTGTCCCATTTGTAACACATGCTGTGTCAAAATAACACTAATTAGCTGTGACAAATCACTGTGGGATTAAGTTGTTTCAGAACAAAATACTCAAAATGGCATTAAATATTTAGTAGTAGTGGCTAACATTTAAGCCACTGTGTGAGTTGAAATAGAGACAGAAAAAGGACAGATGGAATGAAGGAGAGTAGATGAAGTAATTTTGGTTGATTCTACTGAACTCACACAGTGAAACATTTGCAGAATAAACATCACTTACAGTGTCACACAATCATTATAATTAACAAAATCACTATAGTTCTCTTTAACTTCTTATATCTACATGGTTCTAGGGTAGGAAATAAACTTTTTCAAACATGCACATCTAAAAGCCACTGACAGAAAAATGTTCAGATTCACCAGCATCTCAATAAGTAATTATTTTGTCTGAAATGTACCAGACACTTTTACCTGCATTTGGCTGCTGCTAATTTCCCACCCTGCAAGGTTCCAACTTCCTGTTCACAGTGCTCAAAGTGCTTGGAGGGCTGGATCCTCTGTGCAGCTGTGATTTACACCATTCATAAATTTATTATGCACTTTTAGGGAACATTTATTAGGTGTTTAGATATTTTTTTTTTCACATGACAGCTCCCCCTTGTGGAATAACTCAAGAATGACAGTGAAGAAAAGACATTTCAACCTAACTGGGGTTACTGTAGGCCATATTCTAATATTGTGGGTGGATATTTTGGAAAAAACTGCCTTTAATTGAAAATGATGTAGCACTAAATAAATTAATTAATAAAATGAAAAATAAAATATAATAATAATAATAGTTAATTCTACATCACATCACAGATGATCTTCTTGACTAACTTGTGAAAACAGTTGAAGCGTGAAAGATTTCTATCTAGATCTTTTACTTGTATGAAAGTAAAACCTCAATGTAAAAAAACAAACAAACAAACAAACAAAAAAAAAAATAAGTTAAAGCCCTGCATTTGAAACCTTGTAAAAACAGCAAACTGTACTTTAGGTATCAAAAGTACAGGAATGTACATCTGAAACAGGGTCACTTGACAATCGAGCCAAGAGAGCCTAATATTGCTGTTTAATATTATTTCAGACTACACCAAATACATTAAAAAGGTCTGTCCAGAGGCATTTATTATTTTCTGACTCTGGGAAACTGGGGAAAACAGGGACATTCCCCCAAACTGTTATTACTATTACTTTTGGACTGTCTCTGTCTCTTTGACCCAATCACACGCATTTAGGATATTCCATGTGATCTCCTTTTCATAACTAATGTAATAACTAAAGTAATATTATTCACTTCTATTCACTTAAGCCTCCCTGAAACTGGTTGGAGCCCCCCTGAGGAGGCCCCTTTGCCTCCCACGTTGAAAACCTCTGCTCATAATACAGCAGTTACATATTGAAATAATTATTTGAAATGTATGACACATTTCTATGAAATTTACTGTTGTCTTGGCACTTTTCTCACACATTTGCAACAGAAACAGAAAAAATGCAGTTAGCCAACCAATTTTTGTGCATTTTAATTGTTTACAGTGTGTCATCAGGCAAATATTCCCAGGCTATCAGTGTGGGAAAATACAAAACATTTGTTTCTTGTGTATGTCTGTTTAGTGTCTTTGAACAGTGGGATTGCCCAGATTTCAGAAATATTTAAGGAGCCATATCTGATTATTGAGTCATTCATTTATTTATACACTCTGGACTTTAAACCAAAATCCACATCATGCTTCTCATTTGTTCCTGTTAATAATTTCTTTTTATATCCAACATTTCCCCCGTGGAGGAGGAAGCTTCTTTTAAGTGCCTCACATCACAGTGATTCTTTCCCAGGCCTCTTAGGAATGACTTGACTCCTTGTAAGGAAATAAATGACACAAATAAAGAATCATCAGAGGCTCTTTATGGGAGATCATATAAATGTTTCTTTGCTTTTGATGATTGTTTTTTATGTGGCACCTGCTGTTTACCCAAGCTGCTCATACAGGGGAATATATGACTTTGATAGATATTTACCTTTGTTCACTGATATAAAAACATCACTCCCCTGTCTCCACTAGAGCATTCCTCAAATTCTCCTTTTAGAAATCTTCAGTATGATCTTTTATCAAGTTCCCCCTCTGAACTTCATCCAGTATGACATGATTATTCCTAAAAACTGCCAAAACGTCCCGACTACTCGAGTCATTTACAGATCAGCCTTTTGTAAACGCGCTTCAGCTCACAGGTGATAACAGGTCTTAAAAATGTGGTGGTAATTTGAATTTTACACTCCCTTTTTTAACTCTCTTTGAGTCATAACACCAGAGTCAGCACTGTGAAGAAGAGGAATGAGTTTAGTGTTAGCAGGTGTAATTCGTTCTCCATGAGGAATTTTCAAAAGGAGCTGTTTGAGTAATGGCATAAGAGGTTCATTCCAAGGCTTTTACCTCTTTAACAATGCATGCTAATAGGTGTTTCTCATTCTGACATCATGATATGTATAGGCCTGAACATCGTCCAAGTCTACTGAAATTCAGGAGCTGCTGTAACTGAAGGATATCACTTTACAACAGCTTCCACCTGCTCTGAAGTCATGCATTTCCATGCCGTGTCATTTGCATTTCATGGGTTGAAAAACACTGATTCTGAATATTCATTTGATCCAAAAACAATGCAGATTAATTCTGTGCAGAAACACAAGAGAACATTTTATTTGAGCAACTACAACAAAGAACATTTTTATAATGCCTGATTAACATTAAAGGTACACTGTGGAGTTTTTGACCACTAATGGCGTTATGAAAAAATGTTTTTATTGGTGAGCCCCCCATTTTGTTTCTGTTATGCATGCAAACAGAGATATGGGTTTCATCTTATTTTGCTGACAGGTGATGACAGTAACTGTCAATCACTCCACAAACAAAGGTAGTGAAGAATACACTGTGCAAGGAAAAATAGTGTTGAGCTGGTAGATGAATTTTGGGGTACTTCTTCAACATCTGGCAGATAAAGGTTCATAATTTTTTATAATTCTTCTCAGTAGAATATTAATGTCTGAACCAAATTTAAAGGCAGTCCATCCAATAGTTGTTGAAATATTTCACTCAAAACCACAAATGTAATCCTCAGAGTGACGGTAGAGGAAAAGTCCGGGGATCACCAAGGTCTTTAGGATTCATTGCCTGGGAATGGTGAGTGTCTGAACAAAATTTCATGGGAATCCTTACAATCCTATAGTTTTTTTTAGAAAAAAAAAAAAAAGTAAGCATCCTTCCTTATTCACAAGTATTCTCTCCCATTTCCCTTGTGACAAAGTTAAGCCTAGTCGATTGTATTCACATAGCGGCAAATCATAACAGAAGATCATTTGCAGAGACTCAACAATTCCCACGAAGAGTGAGCATGAAGGCGACAGTGGTGAGGGAAAGCTTCCTTTTAAGAGGCAGAAACCTCAGAAAGTGGGTGGCCCTACAACGGTGGTAACAACTGCCATAGACCGCAAATATTTACCTTAAAGTGCTGCTCACTACTTCTGACAACACACAGTGATTATGTTGTTACTGCAATGATTGTCATCCCTATTTGACCCTGATGCCTGAGGCAAACAATAAAAAGGAAAGGCAGGACTCAGAAAAACAGTTATGTTACTATGCAACACGCTTCTGAAGAACAGGTAAGACCACCTTCTGACATTCAAGTGAATCTACTAGCCCTCTTTTCCAGTGGATCAGTTTATTTATTTTGCTGCTGAGTTCCTTACATAAAAACCTTTTGAGGATAGAATGGCCTTAAGACTCACAAATCAACAAAGACTGCAAGAGAGGAGTGGACTTTTTTTGCTTGTTTGTTTTGTTGTGTTTTTTTTTTTTTTTTACTGCATGGGTAACTTCATTGTATGTAGAAAATGAAGAGAAAAATATTATTTAAATCCTAATATAACAGAGGAAAAACATTAGGAAATAAATTTAAACACCCATCTGCTTATTACAAATTACAGTGATATCCTTAGTTTAGGACAGGTGGATATCTAGAAAGCTTATATAAAAAGAATATGAATTACAGTGAGCAGTTTACAGCTTATCAAAAGGAAAAGGAAGAGCAAACTGGGCCTAGAGACCACTGGGCAAGATAGGAATAATACATGTGGAAGGCAGACAAATCAAGGTTACAAGGTTATAGTTGTGCTGGCAGAACATAATCTAATATTTTGTGAGTCAAAAATTAAATTTATACAAAGATGCTTCCAGGGACTGAACATATGCTGGAGGCAGTGTGGTAACTTAATGTCTGTACTTGACCTTTAATTTCTGCAGCTATTTTGATAATCAGTTTATATTTTGAGTGACTTTTTCAAGCAGAAAGCCAAAAATTCATCTTAAATGTGAGTATTTACTTCTTTGCTCTGTCTTATATTTTTGTAAATTGACTGTCTTGAGGATGTCTTGGACTACTTGGTCTAACAAAACAAGACATTTGAAAGCATTTTGAAAGATGGACATTTTATGGAAATAAACAATTATTTGAGAAAATAAAATGAACTACATGAAGTGTTTACTTTAAGACTATGATGTGAGCAAAATGTAAAATTGAGTCATGCGGTTTTACTCGACTCAAGAAGTTCAGCTACACAAAAATAATCTTTGCTTATTTGCTTTTTTTTTTTTTGCTTGTAATAATTACTCCTTCGTTGAGCTGCTGGCCACTCATAGACATGCACCCTGTGATCAAAGGTCACATAGTAATAGTAATAAGTAGTAATTGCTTTGTATTAAGGCTTCACAAGCTTAAAAGATCAGTGTGTAGGATTTAGTGGCATCTAGTGCTGAGGTTGTCGATTGCAACCAACTGAATACAACTCATTTCACCCTCTCCTTCAAGCGTGTAGGAGAAACCTCACTTTGAAACTGGTGAAAAATCCAAAAGGCATAATGTTAAATTCCTTTCCTGCAACATTCTGCCAATAGATCTCACACACTGGACCTTTAAAAGGTTGGGAACCACTGGCCTACAGCACGTCAACCTACTCACTTACTTTTAAAATATCAGTAAAGAAAAAAAATAGTTGATGGAGCAGCTGGATGGAACAGTAATCTGGTTGGTACCTGTAGGATATCTGTGAGGTTTATTTATTTTTTTTTAGAAAAAACAGAAACTACAGACCATCAGATCCCATTTTTGTTCATCTACGCCAACTCATTAGCCAAATAAGGACCGGAGAGAATGTGGTGACATTGTATCATATAATTTATTCAAGGGACAGTTCACCCCCAAAACAAAAATACATATTTATCCTCAGGCCCGTAGTGCTATTTCATCATTTTGATTGTTTTGTTGAGTTGCAGAGTTCTCAGTTGAAGAGAGGTCTGTTTTCTGTCAGTTGTAATGGAACTATGTAATGGCACCAAATCAGCAAAAGCACAAAAAACAAAACCAAAAAAAAAAAGTGAAAAATTCTACAATTTCTCTTTCCAAAAATCATGATCACATACTCAACATAATCCACAGACCTTGTGTGCAGTTTCATGTTGGAGCTGTTTTCTATCTGCAGTAGAATCTGAACTACTTTAGGACCTAGCAGAACTACTTTATTTTCAGTTAGAAAGAAAGTAGTTCCTACATAAAAGTGCTGACAATAAGGTCTCTGGATTATCTTGAGTAACTAGGCCATGATTTCTGGAAAGAGACACTGGTTTAGAATTTTTCAAATGTATTTCTTTTTTTCTTTTCTTTTTTGGTGCTTTGGGCACGACGATCCAAGTGCCACTTAGTCCCAAGAACTCAGACATCTCTAAGGCCGAGATCTTCGCAGTTATACAACTCTCACCAAATCAATCTAGATGAATAATTAACACTACAGGCCAGAGGAAAAAATAGGTATTTTTGATTTTGGGGTGAACTGTTCCTTTAGTGATAATAATAAATCTCTGTTCCCTCTGCTTTACATTGTCTCCGTAATTCATCAAGGTTGTATGTTCTGCCTGTTTGTTTTCAAAGACTGACGACTGAAATGATTCACAAACACTGATAACAAAAAACTTGGCACTGAATTTTGTCCCAGTCTAAATTTAGAGCTCCATTTAAAATCACACCCAGTCCTCTTTTTCCAATTAAAAATCATTGCACATATCAGACCATTCACTTCAGCCTAATATTTAGAAAAAATCAATCATGTTTTATTACATTAAGCCTTGACTACTGTAACACTTAAGGAGATCTCTATCTGTGTTCCAACAGCATCAAAACCTAATTTATACACAACTCCACTTTTAGATACTATCCATTTCATCGGCTTCCTGTGAAAAGATAAATAACAAATTTTTACTTTTTGACATACAGAGTAGAGGCTGTAATTTTTTGGGGAATCTGAAATTATTGCATGGGACAGGGAAAAAAAAGTCAACGGGAATGGGCAGGTCGGGGAGTTTTTTGCAGGCACTTGACTGGATTGACAGGAACCAGACTGGGAGACATTCTTCTGGGATTGGGACGGGACAGATTTTCTTTTTTTTTTCTTTAATTGTACTGGAATAGGAGAGAGTATTTTTCGTGGCAGTGGGCTGGGACAGCAGTGAAAATCCACTCCCATGTCATGCCCTAATCCAGAGCAGTAGTCACAACAGCAGAACTGTAAATGTCAAGATGAAAACTTTCAATACCACAGCAAAAAGAAAAACAAACAAACAAACATCCTAACAAAACTTCTAACCTGTACACAACCCTGGTACAGATAAAACTAGTGAACAATCTGGTGTTGCTGCAAGCCAAGACTGAAACGAAATCTTAAATGAGCACTTCAATCTTTTCTTTTTTTTTTTATAACTTTGGCGCTTTTGATGCAATCAGATGATAGTATTGCATTGTTTTAAACAATGTGATATTGAAAAATATTCCAGTATCAGTACTTCTGACAACCTTAGTACATAGTTAGGCCCCTCCTGAAGGAGTTGTTGTGCCCTTTGACTCCTGAGAGGAGGCTCACATCATCGCTTCTGGCTGCTCCAAGATCTGAGCAAAGAATTAAATGTCATCATACTTTTGCTGTTTGTTTTCTCTGGCTCTCTGCATTTTGCACATTGTACACTTCACTGTCCTCTCTTCTTCCCCTTTTCTTCTTCCTGCAGAGCACTGTAACACTTTAACTTCTGTTTATAAAAGTCCTATATAAATCGCGTGCAAATTTCTCCAGTAGTTGCAAATTTCTGCAAGTTTGTGAAATCACGAGAGGAAACAAAAGAACTTGTGTGCAAGATTTCAGGGGAAACCACTACAAATTATGCAGAATGCAGATATTTATTTTTTATACTGTCCATCAGTAGATTTTTTTTTTTTGTCTTTCACTACACAGCTGCAGTCATTTATGGGAGACACTGTAGAAAAACACTTTCCTGCAGTTACCACAGAGCAGCAGATAAGGAGGAGAGTTTGGGAGTGGCAGCTGGATGTATACGATTGTGCTGGGCTGTTATGATTGGTACATGCATCAAAAATTCACGACCTTGTGCCTGGTGTATACTGTATATAGGCAAGTTTTGCTCCGATTCCTGCTCAGAGCAGAAAGAGCACAGCATACATCAACCTGTAGGCCAGATCCACCACATGAATATAAAACAGATGAACCATTCTCCCTGTCTTAGGCTGTTCTTTTGATTAAACACAGCTACAGAAGACAATGTCAAGTATAACACAATCTTGTGATGTCTTTCTCTGGAATTTGAGATTTAAGTTTGGATCTTGCACAGAAAATCAGGTTTTCAGAAGGACAAATCCCAGATGTCAGTCCAAAATGGTTTATTTTGTAAAGGGGGCAGTTGGAGGAGATGAGAAAACATGGTGCGCTACTAAATGATATATTCAAATGTACATGACATTCAAAAGGTATTACAGTTATCACTCAAATTTTCCACACATGAAGTTAAGTCTTCATTCCAATAACGTTTTCCAAATGTAAATGGATAAAAGGTTTGTATATTTTCAAAATAAAAAAATAATGTATCAACACAGTAAACCCTTGGGATGCTGAAAAGAAAAAAAAAGAAATAACAGTTACATGCAGAATGTAGACTGATGAGTTAATTCTCTTACTTTGGGAAAAAAAGAAATCATAAAAAACACAAAGTGAATGGCTAACATCTTATTAATTTAGAGAAAGATTTGAGGTGAATCCTTTTACTCTTTTGCCGTCGCATAATTAACTCACATTAGCAGAAACTGCATTGTTTCAGTCTTTTATTCAGTATAATATAGGTCAATAGGAAATATAAGAAACTGCTATTAATGACAACTTGAGTGGTCTTGGCTAGCCATTACAAACAGCACATATGTGTCGAGATGCCTCATGAAAATGACGATCCAAAATAAATTACATTTGCCAAAACCTAACGCACGGACTGGTTGGGATGAGGGAGGGGTAGGAGGGCTGGACTCGATGTAGGAACAACGGACTGATGACTAGTCAAATACACTGTGAATGAAGCTCCTCTGGATGTGTGGCGTCCAGAGGTACGACTGTAGAGTGAGTAAAAAGGTCCCAAAGTAGAAACTGCAGTCTTAACATGTGCCATACTTTAAAATGTAGAGGAAAACACCCTTACACTCATCAATATGATGAGCAGAAAAGTCCCAAACCAAAGCTTTGAAGTCTTTATTTTTGCTATCGGGGAGAGGAAAAAATACTCGAAAACAAAAATAAAACACAAAACAGGAGAGGGAGGGAAGAAACGACTCCAGATATTACGCTGAATGCAGAGAAGATGAACTGCACGAGTTGGGTGAGACACTCCGGCACAAGGGGTTATTTCCTGGAGCTAGACTTCTAATATCCAAAAGTACTGGTCTGGAGGACCCATGTTGGTCAAGGGGTGTCCATGGAGATGCCTACAGCAAAATGCCTCAACAGCAGCATCTTAGCAGGCTGTCCGAGAGTGACGCTATGTGCTTCCTGCTGCCTGGCTCTCTCCTCCCTCTGAATTACCTGCAGGAACAAAGTGACAGCAGGTTTACAAGAGTTTTGTAGGGAAGGGGTTTGAACATACAGTATACATATGTCATTCTTGAGAAATGGGACAAAACCATGTTTTGAGGAGGGTTTGATTTTTACCCTTCAATTATGCTGGGAAAATATATTTTAAAAGATCAAACTCTTAAATCTATTAAATCCATTAAATCTCGTAAAAGGCCAGCCTCCTTGTGATTGTATTTTTTTTTAGGAAATGTTTGATGATTTTAGTTGCATTTAATGCATTAAATACTAGATTATTTAATTAGCTGTGTAATCAGAAAGTTTCATATATTCTTATTCAAGAAATAAATACCATTATAATGTTGGCCACTGACAATTTCTGTTGAAAATGTCATTTGTCTTTGTGATAAACGACATCTAACATCATTTATGACAAAGAACAAACATTAGGTGTCCCAAGACATTTTTTGTTGATGCAAACTCATTTTTATAAATCCTTATGAACGCATATTTAATGAATATAACAGAGCAAAACTTCTCTATGACAGAGGTGACAGCCACCTGATGGAGCTGATGTCACATACAAGCATAGATGTCAAATCTGTAGATGGAGCATCTGATGCAGCTGACGTCTTACATCTGATGAAATGTTACATTTTTTTCATTTCACAGCATAGTCGTACATATAGTGAGTAGCCATTCTAATCTTTAAGGCTGCTAAGAGTTAATGTTTCTTTGGCTTTAGATAAGATTTTAGATTTAAAATGGCTACAGAGTTAACTTGTTATGGCTGAGACACCTGACACCAATATTATTTACAGAAAGCTTACCCGTGCTTTAGCAGTATACTCGACTTTTTTGAGACTAGGAAGAAGACAGAGGTCCTTAGGGTACAGCTAACCCTTTTTATGCCTGCTTAAGTCCTGTTTTTGTAAAAAAATTGACAGTTGATGGAAATCTGGGAAACAACTTAAAATTGACCATATTTTATATACATATATTTTGAAACAATGACGCCAATAACAGCACATTTTATACCTCTTTTTTTAATGTAAGTAGATTTAAATGTTGAAGGCTTTTAACACCTTTCTCTAACTGTTTGAAGTTGTGAATGCTTGTCTGGGACAACAGTGTTTTCTGGCCTTTTTCTGGTAGGACATGATTTGTCCCAGTTCTCAAGCATGGGTGATATACTCACAAAAACTGCTGCTGTGGTAACAAAAAAACAAAACAAAAAAAAAAAAGCAGCAAAACCAGCCTAAAGCACCACAAACACTTCATATCATGACATTCATTTAGTTTGAGGGTAAGTAAACCAGGGAATGTTGAAACACACAGAAACACTAACAATAAAAATCACTGACTCGTAGCAGGAGTGGAGGCTGATGCTGAGGCAGAGGCATTGTCTTCTTCGTCGCTGTCGTCCTCATTGGACTGCGGTACCTGGGCCTCAGGGATGGTTGTTGTCGGGGTCTCAGCCTCTTGCTCTGCCCTGCTCTTCAGGGCTAAGATACGGTGATGTAACGCTGCAGCCAGCTGACCTATGTCCTTAGAGCTACCCTGAAGACAGAGACACAGAGGGAGAAACCACTCAGTCCTACTGAAAGAGACAGAAATCAACAGTCATACTCCTACATTACTCTGCTGGCATCGACATGTAACGAGGGCAGTTCTGGAATACGACCAGGGCACAAAATTAGCATGAGTCACCAGCCAAATGCTAGTAAAATATGCAAGTGGCTGGTGAATGTGATTCACCCCTCCCCCCCTCCCCTGAAAACACAGCAAGTGGCTGTTAACATTCATTCACGAACCATTTGGCCGGTGGACAAAAAAGTAAATTTTGCACCCAGGGTCCAGATCAATGCTCCAGGAAGGATATCAAAAAAACACAGCGATGCTTCCTATCAAGCCATTAGCTCCAGATTTATGATATAATGTAAGGCTATACAATACTTAAAATAAGTACAGTTAATTTTATTTTATTTTTTTGTTAATTGTTCACATCATGAAAATCACATTTTTACATTTTTTTCCTGCTCAAATAGTCATAATAAACTGGCTATATTTGCTGTCTGGAGTCACAGTCTCATAAACTGTCTGTGAGGTCAACAGTTGTACATGTGTGCACCCACTGAAGTTTATGGGACTGTCATGAATCATTATGGCTGACTGGTTCTGGCAATACAGCGCTGCATGGATTGCAGCAGCCTGGAAGTTAGCATTACTCTGGTTCCCTCAACAAAAAGCCAATGCGATTTGTCCACTGGCTTTTGGATCAGTGCAGAAAATAAGCTCTGTGGCAAACAAATGCTTATGATACTGACACATTTTGTTCAGCAAGATCATTTTCACAAATGAACACCACTTTTTTGTCCGCAGTAACAAGCGGACTATAAACAAATATTACCACCACTGAGTGACTAGTGTTCAGCACAATGACATTAAATGTGCATGACAACCCCTGTAGTCTCACTTAACCAACTGTTAACCACCACCTTTTCTAAGACCCGTAAAAGCTTCAAAATTCACGAGTGGCATATTTACTGATGTATTCAGTTTTGTAGAACAAAAAGTGTAAATCTTTTAAGCTTGTGTTAATCACAGACCTTATGTCAGGCATCTAACCAAAAACCCATTCAAAAATCCACTGACCTTGGGACAAGGGACCTGATAGTACAAAAATGCTAATTCATTTCTGGGTTTTAGGACTCATGCACCACTCTACTATAGTGAATATAGTGAATGTAACCATCACCTCTGCAAGAATGATCAATCAAATGAAAAGACTGCTCAGTGATCTGAGCTTAACTGTTTGTTTGTTTTTGACAAGTTACTATTTCACAAGGTGAGGCCATGTTATAGGACTGATTAGTGTCTAAATCCTACTTTTTAATCTTTGTCACTTCCCATAGACAGGTAGCTAACAAGTCATCTCCCGCAAAGATCAGGCTGATCAGAACAGTGGGAGCAGAAGAATTGTGAGAATGCTTTCAGTTTCTGCATTGTTTGAGCCGAATCTGAGATATTAAGGTGGACGTCCAAGTTCCACCTAATTAAAGTTTCTGGTGGCGTTGTCAGAAATATTGATTATTCAACACATATCAATTCTGAATCTTTGAAACAATTTCAATGCCAATTTTCCAAATCTTGACGTACCAGGATGAGCTGCACTTTCTCACAAGTTCCAAGTGTTGCAAAGCCAGCTGATAGCCAGCATTCACTAAAAGCATTTAAGGACTGCAAAATGAGATTGGTGTACTCTTTGTTTGTGTGATTGTGTGAATATTAAATGTCAGCTGTTGCAGTATGTTATTGCTATAATATCACATTGAAGCCATGTTAACTGTGTTCACAGTAATACAGGGAAAACTAGTTAGGCTAATGAGCCAGTTAGTTTCACTCTAAGTGCTGCTAATGAAAAGAGTCTTTACCGACATGACAGCAGTTCAATAAATACACTTAACATTGACTAGACTGTGCAACATCAGGAACAACAGAGTGCTACATGAACATTTAAGCTGTATTACAATTTACATGGCTAGTCTCTTTCTAGTCAATGCAACAGCTGATGGTTAGTGAGGAAGCGAAAAACAAACCCATGATTTCAAAATAAAATTTCAAAATAAAGGTCTCTCAACATAAACATTAAGATGAAGAATTAATCTGGTAGTGATATTGTATAGCTATAAAGTATGATCTGCATTTGGGTTTTAGTCTTTTTGCATTTGAGTAAAGAGGAAAAAAATATTTAAATCCTGCCAGAGTATAATGTTTGGTGTTGCATACCGATATTAGGAAGACCTTGACCCCCTGGTCCTCTGTGTCCATGGCAGTGATTCGTACACTCTTCTCGCTGGCCTTGTCCACCTGCATCTGGGGCCAAAGTTTAGTGTTGAGGATCAACCGAAGGCTGCCCTGGGTCCTCATCACTGGAGGAGTTAAAACACAAACACACAGCAATGAACTACAGACCCATGCAGCCACTTAATTTATTGTTTTTTGTTTTTTCAGTCCATGATGGTATTCTACCTGACTATGATCTCAGTGATGTGTGTCCTTGTCAAGAAAGATAAAACAAATACAATTTATAGTAGCAATAACAATAGGCTTGTAGTGCCAGCAAGCATCCTTTCCAAAGTGACTGAGGATGTTAAGTTTGTGGTTCATCAATATAGATACAGTGATAAGAAATGTTTACGATGACGCTATGGTCTGAAATCAAGTGTTGTAATGCAAAACACCCTTTTAAAAATAGAAAGTAAAAATCTTTGGAAATATCTTAGGAAAGCTTTGACTTCCATCCACATGTTTTTCTTTCTTCTTCAATGACCACACTTCATACCCCACATTCCGCCATTAGTTATTTAACAGCCTGCTGTGGTGTCTCAGCCACAGAAGTGTGAAGCAGGGCAATGGGCTCCCCCTTGTGTTCAAAGTAAGGGTAATAATAACAGCAACAAAAAGCACAACTAGGAAGAAACTGCACTTTTTTCTCTGATAAGTGTTATCTCTTCATCTCATATCTATCTGTCACAAAAAAATATTTCTCAATCCGATTACTGAACCATAAAAACCCAAAGCTGTGCACACTCTTAATGGCAAATTGTTTATTTACTTTTTTCACCCCCAGGACGTTTTTGCGGGTGTGTTTACCTAGACGGGACTGTAGCGTGCCGTCATCCGTCGATGCCATGTCGTTGAGCCTCAGCAAACCTCGACCTCTCTCTATCCACGACTGAGCATTCTTCTCAAATACATATAATTTGCACTGCATCTGAAGTAGGAGAAAGAACAAACAAGAACTTTACTCCTTTCTGCCATTCTTTTTACTGCATGTGTTGAATGAAGACAGCCGGCCTTTACCTGTAAAACATTGCTTTCTGATTCCTCTCCAGTTTTGACTTCGACTTTCTCTAAGATGCACTTCTTGGCTGTGGCTTTGGTGTAAGCTGCTGCAGACTCCTCCAAAGACTCTGACACACTGTTCGCTGCGGAGATAAAATATTGTGGTTAGATATCTGCAACTAGCTTGAGATAACATCTGGTTACTTTGAATTTTATCAAAGATGCATCTGTTGGACAGACTTTCAATCAGACTCATCTCTGACTTGTGTCACTACAAGATAGAACGTTCTCTGCAAAAATTTAGACTAGGCAGTGCTGAGGGGTGATCATGAAGCACCCAGGCTGGAACTTTGTAGTCCCTTTTCCATATACATGTGATGGCTTGGCTTGACTTGGTGCATCAGCTGAGCTAAAAGGGATTCTCATCTTGCATTTGCATCTGCTTAAAGGAGTGTCTTTTAACTGATATGTTGTCTTGAGTTGAGCAGCTATAAAATGGAGGATAACTACTTTTTATTTCCTATAAATTCTTCACAATAAAAGGCCCCTGTATTTCATTTAAATGAATTCATTTATTATGAAAATGTTTGTTTTTCATCAGCAGTAACTTGCAACTCTTATCCATCTGAAAATGAACATAAAACAGTAAAATAAAGGAGAAACCTTAAAAGTACAAACAGCAACACACAAGAGAAAGTTCAGAACATAGCGATTCAGTTAGAAGCTACAAAAGTACTGAGAGCTGAAACAGACATCTAAAACATCCTTCTCTCTTTTTCTTGCACAGACATGAGTTGAGTCTTGCAATACATGTTTGTTGGAGGGGGAGGAAGGGAGGGATGACTGTCAGCCATCGTCCATTACCAATGACTGGCAGTAATCAAACACTGGGCCCTCTACCATTGCAAAATTGTGATTTAAAAGCCTTTTGTATCTGAGACAGTGTATTCTGTCAGAGTTGTTGCAATAACTCTCCCTGCCCGTCAGGGAGAGTTATTGCTGCTTAACGTTGCAGTCACACCGGTAGCGGGAAGTGGCCGTGACGACAGTATTGAGCTGGTAAGCAAGTCATTTTTCACAAAAACAACGATGTAATCATCCATTGGCCACGTCTCACTGTGGACATCATCTATGCCAATTTGGTAGACTAGATATCGCCCAACCCTACAGCTCAGTGCATTTTAACTGGTAATGGAAGTGCAAAATTAGCTTGTCATGGTTTGACTCCAAGTGGCCAAAAGTGCTAAAGAAAAGCCCTACACCCCTTAACACAGGAGCTGTACAGGCTGCTGCACATCATTTGCAAAGAAGAGGCACTTCAGATCTAAGCCCACATTAATAAATGCCTGTGCACGCAGCAGCAATGATATGTTGAATTTCTTCATTTTCACTGAACAAAGACAAAATGAAACATACCAAAAAACCACAAAACTGTTGTCCTGTAGGTTTTGCCCACAAAATAACAACTTTCCACTGTGTTTACACATATAAAGTATGAGTTCATAATTGAAACCAAATAAAGGAAATGCCATTCTCCAAAACAAAGAGAAATAAGTATAGAGTGATAGCCTCCATTGTTGTAAACCTATTCAACAAACTAGTACATGCAGTATTGCACTTTGTTTCTGTTCAGCAGTTATTTGCATTTGCTGTGAATTTGCAAGAAATCTTATGGTCAGAGGTACATTAATACCATCTTTTGTGTCAAAATATACTGGTATATCCAAGAATTTGTGCTAGCAGGATGTAACTAAAAAAGCTTTTGCTACTCTTTTTTTGTTGGGTGACTGTCGATTCAGTAAAGCTGCCATAGAGTTTAAAGCTGCAATAGGCAATTTGAACATATACAACGCAAAACCAATTCCAATCTCTCTCCTTGCTGCCTTGTATCTCCACATAGTCCCTCCAACCAAATGACACACTAAACATGCACATGCATTTAGCTGAGTTCAAAGTTGAACAGCAAGGGTGTCAATAGTTGTAACTAACTAGCAAATAAACGTCTAGTTATGTTATGTCTGAATCAGAGGTAAAAAAGACATGAAGACACTACAACACTTAGAACCTGGATGACCTTTCTGTGCATTCCAATGCCGACACCACCATAATATTTAATATGTCAAAAAAATTATTTAGTACATAGTCGCATTTCGCAGTATGTAAGCCAGCGTGCTTTTCTGGTTATTCTGACCCACAATCCTTTGTGACAGCTGTCTGGGCAAGAGGGTCAAAGTTCATGGCGCAATGTTATGAGGAACTAATATGTCTCAATTGTGTCCATATTTAATGCAACAGTACGTCCTTTGTAAAGGCAGCTGAAGTATGCACTAAAAAGTAAAACGTATGTGATTTGGAATGCAGAGCTTGTTTGTACAGAGTTGCTTATTTACATGTTATCTAACCATGATTGGCTGTTTGAGTCAGACTGGGTCCAGTTTAAAAACAAAAAACAAAACAAGGTACACTTAAATATTGTTTGAGACTTGAAATGCTCAAAATTAGTTATTTTGCTAAAAAAAATAAAACATAAATAATGCAGCTTTTAAGGGAAGTGGTGGGATGTATCACTAGTGGTATGAAATGTGCATCTCAAATTACAGATGTACTTTTTCATCCACAGCTCTTTATGGAGTGCTAATCAAACACAATCACCCAACTACATTTGACGTACAAATTAAAAGACCTTTTGAATAGATAAGGATATATTTAAGTGACTATTTCTGCTGAACTGCTTATTTTACTGTCACAGGTCTTGTATTTTTTGTTTGTTGTTACAGTTGGAGTATAGCCAAGTAACTCTCTTAAAACTATTGGTTGTCAAGCCAACCATCAAATGTTTTCAATCATCAGTGGTGTCTGTGTCTTTTACCCTTCTCTGGGGTGGTTTCCTGTGATGAGGGCTCTGAAGCAGGGGCAGCTGAAACTTCTTTATTTTCCTCATTTGAGGACTCGCCCTTCGGGGGACTCTGAAAACACAACAAAGCTGATCATTGGAACTGGTCCAAAGCTCAATCATTAGGAGCTTTTCTGATGTGGCATAAGGTAGACTCACTATTCAACAGGCTGTTTCTACTCACCAGAACTCGTTCCGACATGTTCTGCCCAAAGACAAATTTTGCCCCACTGTCTGTACTGTTTGTGACATTTTTTGAACTGAAAGAACAGGAAAGAAAGAAAAAAACATTAGTGAGTTGATGGAAGTTAATCATGAATGAAGATGAGCTGCTAAAAATATTCAAAGGACACAATTTCATTACCTTGGGGTAGAGATGTACTGTAAGAAATAATTAGTGCCCTCTGATTGAGAGTCCAGTGGCACACTATCCTTTGACTTGTCTTCTGTACTGTTCTCTTCCAACTAGAAGGACAAACATGTTAAATTTTGAGTTATGCTTAAAGAAATGCGCCAAACTTACAGAGAGACAAAAACCTTTTCAAAATCACCTAAATGAAAATCCTGAGTGGGCTAGCAGTGAGTCACCGTTTTCAAATGGTCAAAATCTTGTCAAAACATTCCTGCCAAAACAATTCCAGACTGACCACAAATTATACAAAATAATACTGACATTGTACAAAACACTACAGGAAATGCACCTCTTTATCAGGAAAGGGAGTTACAAAACAGGAAACTCTCTTTGCAAGGGAACTGAGACCCTTAACATAATGCCTAGAAATACAAGTCACAAATAAAGCATAAAATGTGGACTCTTAACAAGGTAACACAATCATAAGAGTATCATCTCAAATGTGTAAAAGACTCTCCTCTACCACTGTTTATCCATGTTTGTTTGTCACACGTTTGCACCTCATGTTTGCACACTGGCTGTGTCGGGAACAGGTGTAAGACGAGTGGAAAACAACCCACCTTTGCTCTGTCTTTGATATTCTGACCAAACACAAAAGATATTGCTACATCTGTCTCTTTCTTCTCTCTTCCGCCTCCGTCTTTGTTACCACTTGCTCCATCTTCCTCATTTTCATGTTTCTGAAATGAGAACAAAAACATGCCTCAGGGTCAACTTTATATTCGTTTGTCTTCTATAAAATGCCAGTTCTACAACAATACTTTTAACACTGCTAAGAGTAGAATAAAAGCATCTCTTACCAACAAATTTCACTTGCAATACAGCAATTCCTTTTATATCTGAATTTTGCAAAACTTTTGATGAATACCAGACTCATACTTCCTCATTGCAAACTGAGCATGAAAATAACCACACATTTTTAGCTATTCTGTAAATAATCTACAGTTTAATGTGTTCCCACACTTTCTGATGCCTTGAACAAAGCCTGCACTGAACTGACTGGCATTGTTTTTCATTTCCAGGCCCTTGATTATAACAGAAAGAGATTTAGCCACTCCTCACCAGTGACTTGGCCAGAGTGGCTGAGTGCTCTGTGTTGTTCAGGAAAAGGGACTGGGTCCCAGGTGCCCCATCTGATGGCTTCTTCACACCATTGGTTCCACAACTGGAATCTAAATGAACAGTCAGAAAGGAAACAGATTGAGATAATATACTGGGTTTTTTCAGTGCCAAAGGAAATTTAGTCTGTGCTTAAACATGCAAAAACCTCACAAAACCTCCACATGCATGAATGATCAGGAAAAAAAGATTTTAATGATGATTGAGAATGTGTTTTAATTATCAACTAAAATATGCGATGACTCCAAGCTGCACTCACTGGACTCTATATGTGATTTTGAGGGCGGTGCCTGGAGAACTGCAGGGCGGAGGACACTGCGTTGCTGTTCCTTGGGTTTCTGACTTGGGACGCCTGCAAAAGGTACAACTCGTTTTAAACTTCTTAAACACAATGAAATGTTCTGGGTCTACATGTTCAAGTTTGGATTAGGGCCCCGCCACAGCCCCTTTGAAAGAAACAAAATTTTATTTATTTAATGTTGAGAATTCCTCACATTCAGATGTGTATGTTTGGAGACCATTATTTTGACATTTCATTCTGAAATTATGTGTTTATATTCCACTACCTCGTCTTTTCACTCATTCTCTACTATGTTTCTGCTGTTGTTACAGTGCAGAAGTCACTGACGATGTGCTGTCAGGTTCATGTAGCACAGTAACACGTTTGTCTCTTTGTATTTCATGGTTTTGCACTGTCTTGTCAATATTAAGTGTACTTATTCTACTGATGTAACATTGGTTAAGTCTCATTTCAGTAATTAGCCTGTTCCAAAATCAGCCTTGCCAAGTGATAAACTAAATGGCTAATCCAGCTAGCTTCTCCTGCTGGTTTGACTGTGAACACACAGTTAACAAAGTTACTGAAACAGTATTCATACAGAGAGCATGGTGATCTCATTTATAGTCCTTAAAGGTTTTTAGTTAATGCTGGCTATCACTAACAAGTCACAGATATGCAGTACAGAGCTGAAATCCAGCTGATGACGACTCTGTTCTCTGACCAGAGCCATGTAGTGGTCAATTTTCCACATAATTACAAGGACTGAAAGCGGAGCACTGTGAATAAGGAGGAGAAATGAGAGAATACTGATTGAGTTGTACGCATGAATGTTGAATTAACAGTGGGTTTTGTTTTACACCGTGTGAATGTGATTGATACAACAACCAGGACTGTTCTGACACACACAAGTCAACATGTGAATGCAGCGTAATCTCATTTAGAAATGAGATCGCATAGATATATAAAATCAAGATTGTGATTATTTTTAAAATTTTATGATTTATCGTGCAGCTCTAGTCTAGATACACCATTTCCATTTCAAAGAGGGGTCATATAAAAGGGTGCAAGTCTGGGTTCAAGTTCAAGTCTTTTTTCCATTTCAATCAAGTCAGTGTGAGAACACTACACACGAAGCAGGCTATCGACCTCAAACACCAACCTGAACTTGGTGCCTGTCCATGTATGAGAGTTGGTGGCTTTAAACGGAATCCCATAGGCTTCTCCTCTGGTGAGACGGAGCACAAGAGAAGGCAGACATTACAAAAAGATCTAAGAGTCACACATCAACTTATAAAGGGTACGTTCCTTCTGTCTTTGCACCTTTCTAACCACAGGGCCCGTTACCACAGCAACCCTTGTAGAGCCTCAAGAGTTGCGATCCAACTCGTGTGCAGTAACATGGCGGGCTCTAGGGCCTCTGATCTATTTCTACCTCTGCCACTCCATCTCAGTGGCTTTATTAGCCTGACGTGACCTGGCCCTAATCAGTGCTAAAGCAAAAAGCTGTAAGCACTTGTAAAAAACATTTACAAGATCATTAGCATGATAAACACATTTTTTAACAACCCGGGCCTTATTTTCATCTTACAAACAGTATCATTCTCAATTGCACTTGACATTAAGAAAACAACCACATGAGCAAACAGAAAAATATTTTGAAAAGGTAATTTTAACCAAATTAACAAAATCACAAGCTCGCTACACTACAGGTGACCTACCATAGTTACTGTAATCCTACATGCAAGAAGATTTACAATCAATCTGTGTCTAATTTCTAGTGCAGTCATCTTTGTTTTCACTTCTAAAGAAGTGCTTTATGTAATATGCTAGAAATGGTTAATTAATTATGCCATGTTTGTTTGCTCAAGTGGATGCCCCCTCCTCTCTGTAAAGCTGTGTTAACGGGTGACATCACCCCTGCCAACTCTAAACAGTTGAGCTGGAGACAAGAATTCAACCAATCAAGTCCGAAGCAAAAACTGAATAAGCCATACAGTATCATAAGCAGAAAAGTCATACTTCACAAAAACACATGCATTTTTGTCAGTGTTAAAGTCCCACTGCATATCTTGATTTCAGTCAATGTGTGATTTTTTGCGGGGGAACGCATAAATATTTATTTTGCCTGTACTACACATTGTGAATTTTGTTCCGTTTTAAGTGATGTACATTTGTACACATTCAAATATTACATTAAAATTAATGACTGAAATGCCTCAACAAATTATTCTAATCAGTTTTGCATTTCTCCCTCCAATGCATATGGTGAAGGTGAACCACACAAATATTCTGCCTCAGAGTGTCAACTGCATGTTACCAACTGCGATATGTTAAATACTGTATGTTTGACCCACAGAGGAACCCAAACACCAGCAAAGAGTCTTCACAACCAAGTCAGATCTGAATCCATTTGGTACATGCTTGTTTAGGACTGAACTTACCACATTTTAACCAAATCTACCAACTTGTACTGCCAAATCTAAGCTATCTTATTCCTGTTTCAAAATATAAATTATAGATCTACAGAATAAGCAACAAAGCCACACCAGCACAAAACATAACTGTCTTGTAATCCTAATAAGCCATTCCTCTGACATGTTCAGTGGCACTACACAAGGTGCAGCCAACTACCAGCACATGACACTATGGCATCTTATGACAACAACAACAACAATAATCCCTGTGCAGTTACAAACATCAAGCTCAACTATTTCCGATACTGCATCATAAATTTGGCTGGTAAACTCTAGAATTTGTTTTCCAGCTGAACTTGGAAATTCAGTCATAATCCAGAACAGAACTACATTATGTACAGGCATGGTCACGGGTCATACAAGGTCATAAAGTTCCCACAATAAAGAAATTATTCTCTCAATTACTGGGCATTTTGAGAAGCTCCTCATGAGCAAGTTCTGTTCCATTTAATGCTGACATTTAACTTACAAAACAAATGCAACAAGTAGGCTTAACCTCCCTGCTGGGTGTATTGCGTATTCTTTTTGCAACAGGTCACAAATTGATGCAGCTATAGATACAAAGACAGGAAGTCCAAATTCTTTCTGCAGTTTTCTACTTTCTAATTCTTTCTTTCAACCAGAAGCTTAAACAACAAACCAGCCTGAACCAATGTAGATGTCCAACCTGACTGGGAATGCATTGATCTGGCACAGTAAGTTTCTTCCCAAAGTTTTTTTTAGTTTATTACTGGATATAAAGGCAATTTAGAGCACATCTAATGATTATTTCAACATAACACTTACTTCATTAATCATTTTAAATAATTCCTGAAAAAAAATCTACACATGCCCTTGTAATTTGCCTATTTGGAAATTGAACTTTGCATTGTGTCACTGCTCATTTTCTTCATCCATAAATAACCTCCGACCTCCACAGCAGAAAAAAAGCATTAGCTTGTAAATGAAATGACTACATGACTAAATTAGAGCTGGTCAGAGTGAGGGGGGTGCATTAGCAAGGAGGGAATACGCAAAACTTCACTGACATCTTATTTGCAACGACCGATGTCATGACTTATGAAAACAAACATGCTCAAAATTTATTTATGTCGTACAATCTACACATAAGTTATTGTTTATCAATCTCAGTCAACTTTGTGTTTCTTGCCTTAAACTGAACAATTTACATGTTTGACCACTGAAACAAAAGTTCTACTGCAGGGGGGCTTTAAGCTGTTGAGAGAAACTAACGGAGGTCTAGATGCCTCACCTGGCTCAGAGTCAGAGTTCCCAGTTGGAGACTGGCAGAAACTTGAGGGCATGAATACATTGTTCTTGGAAACTGCAAAGTAGCGAACAGACATTGCACTCAGCATACAAATCAATGTGTACACCACAAGCAAGAACCAAGAAAAAACAAATGGTCTGCTTAGTCACCACGTGCCCTTACCAGAATGTGGGGGTGGGAACGATGAGGTCCTTTCCCTTTTCACAGGGGGGATATAGCTTCCCTCGTCTTTATCTGAATCTGAATACGGTAAAAAAAAATATTAATATTCCACTTTGGATACATCTATGTGAAAGATAATACTAATAAAGAAAGTTGCTAGTTAGGACATTAGATTTACCTTCTCCATCCTCTGCACTTGAACCCTCCGCAGATCGCTGCAAGAGAACGCAATGTGTTTTTTGAGTCCATGGTTATTTCAAAAGAGCAGTCATGGTCATTCAAATTATTTTAAAAAATAATAAGATTACATAAAAAATAACACTAGGTTGCATCTTGCTTGACCTCAGTGGTATGCAGTCTGGAGCTGCAATAATGGAAAACATTGAAAAGTGGTATCAATTCAAGCAAGATGTACTTAACATGATGTCATCAGTTTTTGACATTTCATCAAGCCTTGTTGAAGCTCTGCTTAAGTTGAAAGATTTGATCTCAACAACTTTTCTGCAATATCGATCAATAACATAGTCCAGACTGAATATCAGTATAAATAAAGTCTGCAAAATCATAAAATATGGCTTCAGCCTCAATAAATACTTGATTAACATAAAGAAACTTACCTTCTGTGCTTTATCTTTTTGGAAAACAAACACAGGAGGCGCTATGGCAGGCTTGTCTGTTAAGAGAAGATGTAGGCTAGTCATCCAAGCAAGCAACCTGGTCTGTTTGATTCTTCTTCAATTCAAATTTTTCCTCTTAAAAGCAATGACCCTTTGAGTGGTGATAAAGCTAGAGGGTTATGAGCATTAACAGAAATAATCAGCACAATCATCAAGCACTAAATCAAACACAAAATTCTAATGCTTAGAAGTACATGAAACATGCATTAACAAATTGTGTCAAAAGTGGTCCAAAATATGGCAAGGTGCACTAAGACATCCTATATTTCATAGACGATTTGGGATGCACAATAAATTATCAACCAATTATGGGGAATTTATACCATTATTTATTATTCTGATAATGAAATTATAGCCAATAAATATTGTATATAATAGTATCTGATTTGACAGATTATGTCAAAGCATTTAATTTGAATTCTTGGGCAAAATATTCAACAAAAACAAAGTATATTTGTTAAGCTTTTGTTGTACTTGTACCAAAAACAAAATAGAAGAGTTAGAACTGTTCTTTGTTTTTGTTGCAATAGTGATGTCACTTAGATTTGTTTCGGTGAGAGCTATGGTATATCAAATCATCCATCTTTGCTCACTACATCTAGTATACTTACTAGACAAAGTTGTCTTACATACTTTTGGTCAAGCTTTCAATAAAGTAAAACATAACTGTTGACAGGTTATTTAAATTAAAAAAATTTATCTGGGTCAGTGTGTGAACAACCCAGTGACTCAAGAGAATACATTACTATAATGCTAAAAAAAATTGTCTAATTTCAGCCAATGTCAGCTGGACAAAAGAAATCAACTCTTAATTAGACTATACTACAGTTTATCGTGCAATCCTATTAGGAGTACCAGTAAGAACAAGATCACAGTATGTTGACTATACCAAACAATAAGATCAAATGTAAAAGACATTGATGTAAATACCCCTGTAAGCAAGATAATCCTATATTAATCCCACAACAGGGAAATTTACTTGCAAGGGAATAGTGTAATAACCAAAGAAGTACACAACAAGACATAATAAATATGTAAGCAAGTAAGACAAGAGAATAAAACAATAAGAACATTATTAACAAGAAACAGACCCAATAGATGATTTAACTCTATTGCACATAGATATTGCAATTTAGAAATTTAGATATTGCACAGTTTGATATGAATTCATATTATGTTATACACGGATATTTCCCTGAGCGAAATATTGATACTGCAATTGGTTTACATTAATATTTCAATTACTTGGATTAGATATTTATGTGAACCAATGTGCATTATCAATATTCCACTCAGGGAAATATCAACCAAACTTTTAGTCAATACGGCTGGCCAAACTGTAATAAAAAAAAGGTTATTTCATTCAGTTCACGACCAAACATGCTGCTGCTACTCTAAACTATAGTCAAAATCACTCATGAATGGCAACCGTCAGGCCAGGTAATAATTTGATGTCACCTCACCAGTTAATGCGTCTACCTTCACACTGTAACCTCTGTGAGGTGTAATCCTATAATGTTAGCAGACAAAGGTTTTCCTCTGTCTGGGTTGGGCCTATTACACTGAGCAGGTGTAGCATCGTTGTCGTTGTGAGCCTTACCGGGGCATAAATACATGCGGTAACAGCCAAACAGCCCACAGCACACCGCAAGGATTGTTTACTGACCCGACATTCACCATCTCCAACACAAACCCTCAATGCTAAGACTAGCTGTTTATATATGAAACACGTTTAATGGCAGAAAACCTGGAAATGTTGTGTGACCTATATTTAACATCCAGCTTTGTTTCTCACTGCAGCTTGCAGTCAGCTATTCTGGCTAATGAATGTTAAGAGTTCCAGCATGAAACACTAATATACAGTGAAGAAATTCAATCAGCCCGAAATGATCCCGGCTTATGTTAACCAGCTAGCATTTACACTATCTGACGCGTTCCAGCAAATAGTCGGCGCCACCGGTTGTTCCCCAAAGCCCCGAACGTAGCTTAGCTTACTGGCTATAGTTAGCTTGCTAATGCGCTCCATCCCGCATGAGTCATCTCGCCTGACAAGCAATGACACCAAGATTCACACTAAATTCTGGCATAGTTGATAGATTATAGTAATGACAAACAGATCTGAGTGGAACACATGTAGAATATAAAGGAGGCAGCGATTACAATCAAAGCATTGTCTCTCTTGGCTGACGTTTTTCTGTCTACGCGCCTAAATGAACGTCAATCCTGCAACTGAGCGCTAACTACATTAAATAACAAGGAGGATGTCGTACTGTAAACGTTTCCTATCAATAGAAACATCAACTAAATAGCGCCACGCTTTCATATTAGCTTTGTTACAAGCAGTACTTGTCCCCTTTGGCCTAGCAAGCTTTGTTTTATTCTCACATTAGATCTTTTAGCTCACCACAAATGGCAAAACATACAGCCTATAAATAGCCGGGTGCTAGCGTTAGCAGGTAAGCCAGCTAAGTGGCAGGCAGCATTCGAGGGCGTTCCGAGGCATTCCAGGTATTACCCACAGCCCAGCCGTTAGCATTGTTAGCCTGCTTGCTAACGTTATAGTCTTGTGAGCGCCGCGGAGCCATAATTCACCTGAACTCACGATTAACATGCGGCCAAGCAGCTTCATTTCAGTTATCAAAAGTGCAGACAATGTGTAGGCGCTGTTTAAATCGGCATACTAGCTGTATTGTTTTTCTCATACTGCCACTTACTCACCTTCGTTTGCCAAGTCCGCCATTTTACTTCGACGCTCACACACCCACAACCCACCGCGCAGATAATACGAGCTGAGGCAGAAATGTTTTCAGTGGCAGAGAGCACATTGCCACCGTTTACTGATGCAGTGAGTGAGCGACCCCCCTGCTGTCTCCTCTGCCCTTCAGTAAGAAACGAAGATACTGTCCATGGTTGCCTCTATGTTTATTTAATTTAATTTAATTTCTTTATTGAGCACATGTTTCAGCTATCCCCAAGGAACAGCTAAAAGTTTGCCTAATTACCCACAAGTTTTCAATTTGTCAACCAAGGATCCCTCACAAGATAGAAAATAGCTTTTTTAACACGTATGATATGTGAAAGAATAACAAAAGATAACTATATTGAAAATATATTAGACATGTATTTAAAATATATATAAAAACAAATATTATATATATATAAATATTAAGTAGGCTATTTAAGAATAGACATAATAGAACAAGAGGCCTAAAAAATATATATATATATTTGATTAGAAAGTAGCTATTTTGAATTTAAAAATTAAAACATTATTTGTTGAACTATTAAGCCCTTTTTATAATTATAATTTATTATAATATAATTAAGTATAAATATTCTTAAATATATAATGACCTTTTAAAAAACTCTTTTAATTTATTGACTTATAATATCTATGCACATACTTTGTTCATTGTGCAGCAAATTCACACATTCATATTATTGTGCAATATCAATTATATCAAGAATGTACCTTAACATAATCATCATATAAATTCAATATCAATATATTTAAATGGAAAAAAACAGAAACATAATTTAAAAAAAAAAAGATTATATAAAATAAATAAATAAATAAATCTGAAAACTTTTCACATACCTGGCCTTGAGAACCACTGGCCTAACCTACCATGCTGTAAATGATAAAAAGGTAGCAATGAGTGAGCAATAAGTTGAGTTTTCTCTCAGGACAAACCACTTTACAGACACAGAAAAAAACTGCTGCTATTACTCATCCTGTTGAAAGAATCTGTTCATCTCTGTTTGCACTATAATTATTCATTACAGTTAATAGCATCAAAGTTCTTGTTCTTTATGTGTGCCTTGTTATTGTTGCAGGATTTGTTTTGTGTTTTTGTTCTTTATGTGTACCTTGTTCCCCAACCCTTAACTTGTAAATATACAAATTCTTGTGCATGTGTGCTTTTCTATTTCTAAATCATTTATAGCGATCATGGCTCAACCGTATATATGGATCAAAAAACTTGGGATAGAATCATTCCAATACAAACACTGTTTAAATAATTATAGTAACTTATAGTAATTAAGTTGCCTAGTGTTTATTTTGGGTCTTTTCATACATAAAAACATACAGGATAAAAAAAAAAGAACACTATGGCAATTCTATTTCATAACTTCACTCCCATGATACTTTGCACCACCTGCTGCTTCCTGAGGCTGGTACTGTGTGCACACTGAAATCATAACAGAAAAAACAAAGTAATTTTCTCTCAATGAAAAATGTAGTCTCCTCAAAGCTAGGGCTAGGCAATATGGCTTATAAATAATAACTCAATATTTTTAGGCTATTCCACAAATTATGGTATATACCTTGATAGACACATTTTCTATAAAATAACATTGTTATATTGTAGGGATGAATATTTAACAAAATACTAGAACAATGAGATTTTTGATTAATAATCATCACTAATGTGGATATAATGACCAAATAGGTAAAGGCAAATAATGAACAGCTAGTAGGACAGTCTGGTAAGTTCAGAAAATGACATCACTGTACTGTAATGTGGCCTTTAAAACAAGGAAAAGACAACATGGCATAACCATATTATGATATAAAAATGCCCAAAATCTAAGATGATATCTAGTCTAATATCATGATATTTATATGATATCTGTATATTCCTCAGCCTTACTTGGAGCTTATGACAAAAATAAGATGCACTAGCAAAACACAAATTTTATATACAGTACTATACTGTGTTGTAGTATATTTCAAGTACACACAGTACAGTAATTTAATTTGAATAGTAAAATGAAATGCATTTGAAACAGGCGTGCTGTCCATTTCTTTACTTTATTTTCATGTACTGAATGCACACATATCAATTAGATGGTAATCTACATGAAAAATAAAGAAAAAGAGGGTTCCACTGTATTTTTAAGCTCTTGTTGTCATCTTAGTACCCGTATGATTACCAACACCGGGGTCTGATAGAAACAATATTTCAATCCTCAATGTCCTGTATGTGGCAGAATTGACAATGAAGTTGATTTTGACGTTTTATAACCTTGGAAAAAGTGGTTTGACAAAAAAAAAAAAAAAGAATAATAAAAATCATGACTCAATGTCCACTTGATAGCCGCATTTCAAGATCTTCCTCAGCAGGATGGAGTTTGTTGAGTTTGCTTAGTTGGAATCATCATTATTGTCATGATGATTGATGCCAACAAATGAGGCCTTGAGGGATGAGGCAAAATGGCAGAAGGAGAAAATGCTGCACAGACCTGAAACTCTGCTCATGGTGCACAAGGAAAAGCTAACATAAGATGTTGAGAGTGCAACAATAATGGACCTCAAGAGACGTTCGTGAAGGGGGAGACCTTGCTTCAGGACAGAAAACAAGCTGAAAAAAGACAAAAACCTAAGCTTCTGCAGTAAAGATAAGTAGTGGGCCTATGGGTGAGTCAATAGCAAAGGTGAGTCATAAATAAGTCATAAAGTAATGTACACTGTATTTACACTGAGTAAAGGAAGGACTGAGGAGGAATGGATATCACTATGGTTTCTTCTTACACCCTTCCCGCATTGAGTTATTCTAGTCTTTTCTTGACACATTACTTGTTTATTTACCTTTCCAGTTGCAGCTGTAGCTCCAGAGCCCCCTCAGAAATGTTACTGTACAGGTGGTTGTGGTATTTAGTAGACAGATGTGAAGATAAACAAACAAGACATAGTTCACATAGTTCAGATCGTGTCTCTCCTTTAATTAACATGACTCCATTTATACACCATGGTGGCGCAGTGCAATGCTCTTGGGTAGGTTTTGGCAAATGGTTTGCAGTCATGTCAAGAATGAGTAATTTTACTGAACAGACTCAATTAAAGAAAGCCTTTTGAGTTTTACTGACAGTCAGTGTTCCCACTGAAAACACACTATCCATACACACATGTGGGATACATTTCCTACCTCATAAAACATTTGCAAAGCCTTTTTTTAAAATGTTTTTCAAAATGAGCATTGTTTACACCAACTTGTGTCCCTCTCCTCGTTTATTGGTGCATTGGTACCTTTTATGGAGGCCACATTTGCTATGCTGTGAGTCAGACATGAAAGCATCAATGGGCTGTTCGCCAGTGTTGATAGGTTCCCAGAACTGTAAATACAGAAAAGACACTGTGCTCTGATCAAACCCACATGCTCAAACATTTAGGGACCAAAGACAAAAAAAAAGGTCTTTTCTGAACATTATTGGCTAACATTTTTGTCTAATCCAACTGTTTTTATAAGGATGTTTTTACAGCTTTGTGTTGTGTATAACTGTCCTGAGCTGATCTGCTACTTTGCATATGTGATTTTTTGATTTTAAACCAATGCAGTTTGATTCATCTGCCAGCAGAGGGCAAACTAGCATTTAAAGCTAGAGGTAGTATGTATTATAGTTAACTAAAATCAAACTAAATAATAAAGTAAAGTGTGGGAAGAAAACATTTGAATTAACTGAAATAAAAATAAAAACTAGACTTCAGAAGAATAAAAAAAATAACTGAAACAATATTGTGTACTTATAAAACTAACAACAAATAAAATATGAATATACAAGAAATATCTTTACTTTTATTCTTTGGTCAAATTTGTCAACACAATCATGACGAGATATTGCTGCATATGAGCCTGAGTGTTGTAATACCTTCTTAAATATTGCTCCTGCACACACACACCCCATTTACAGTATAATGTAACTATACTGTTGAACTGAATACTGACAGTGATAAAAAGAAAAACTTAACATTTTTAAAAAAGAAAGGCTAAACTTAAACAAGCAAACCCACTCTGAAAACTAATTTAATTGAAATCAAAAACTAGAAAATAAATAAATAAAAACATGACACAACACAAGATAACATAACATGATATTGTGATTGCACTATGTTTTACAATTAGTAGGAATTATCATTTTTGTATTACAATTTTAATTTTCTTTGAAAACAACTATAAACATCTTGATGATGTGACATTTGTTATTACAGTACTTCACTGTAATGCTGTTTTGTCACACTTTACCTTCATCAAAAAATTTCAGCTTCTGTCATCTGGGTATTGCACTTAGCCATATTGTGATTTAAATAATATTGATTAATTGTGCAGCCCTACAACACAACACATCCTCTTTATGGATTCTTTTCAGTGTGTTAAATTCTTGAGTATGTTTTAAAGAAATCATTTGTATCTAATATTTTACTTTATCCAAAGTTTTTCAAAAGTGTGTCAGTAAACAATAGGACTGAACATTCACAGAATCTCAAAGAAACAAGAGAAAGAAAATACATTTAATTTCCCCCAGTGATATCTGAGACTAGTTTTGCCAAATGTTTCACTTGGGAATGGGTTCAGCTGAATTGATTGTCACATACCATTTCTGAATCAAGACTTAGTCACATTTACATGTTTAAGAATTACAGGGGTTTATGGGTAAAATATGACAGAAATGGAATATAACATTGATATGTTTTCATTAGTGTGTACTCACCTGAAAATAAGAACTGTTGTGTTTTCATTACTTTAGAGTGAGCCATTTATATCTACAGAGGGCGCAGGTTCTCTTCCATTAAGGGCCGCCAGTTGCCCAGAATGGACAAACCAAGCACTGGCTCTAGACACAGCCTTTCACGTTTTTCGTGAGTCACAACACTTCATCATTTTAAGTTCTCCTACATGATTGCAAGGGGAGGGTGAGACACGGTGTTTGCAATCCGCAAGGTCACTGCTAGATGCCACTAAATCCTACTCACTGGTCCTTTAAAACTGCCACATTCCCCATAATATTTTTTCAAAACTTTCCAAATCAGCTCCTCTTATCATGAGAAAACAAATTTTTCTGGGGATAACTGGACAATTAACCTGCTATCAATACCAAATAAGATACTTATCTTATTATCTTGAGATAATGGGATTAATACAATAATTACAATCATAGCTGCTCTCTATGAGCAATGAAACCATCTGTCATTTTCCCATAAACTGTTTCTTTTCAGTAGGATATGGGTCAAAGCAACAGCTCCGACAAAAATGAAATGCTTTAATTAGAAAGTGACCATGTGCCAGATAAAGAAACAAGACAACAGTGGGCACGTACAGCACAGATATAAACATAAACCAGTTGTTTGCCTTGTCAGTTCAATTATGGTTAAGGAACACTGAGGAGAGCACATTTCATAAGAGTATGCATTGCACAATACCGACCAAAAGTTTTCAGAGAATCATACTTCAAATTTCCCTTCAGGCATAGTACAAACAAGCCACTGCTTGTGTTTATGCTGTTTGCCACAGAAGGAGCTTGGCTTGAGCCATAACAGTTTCACTTCTTCTCTTATCCACCAGTGTAGCTGATGTCCAATGTCCAGAGTAAATCAGTGAGTCAACATTTTTATTGGTAGCAGGCCAGGGAGCTTAACTCCCACCAAATTATAATTACACTCCAGACAAATGTTTGTACATTTTTGTTTTGCCAGACAAAATTGTCTGTGTTACCATCCAGTGCAGGAGATTTCCAAACAGCCTCTGAAACATTGTTAAAATAGTAAAAATGTCTGTCTGTCTAAATTCAGAGGTCAGAAAAGATGACTTGATGTCCTCCTGGTGTGTGTAACGTGTGTAATGTGCTGCTTTGAAGTACTGTAAGACCACCGCAGACACCCTCTGTTACATAACAGGCTTCTTTATTTTCAGATGATTGTAACTAATACCTGAAGATAAAACCCCGGGGAATTTCACTGGAAACAAACAAGGAAAATTATGATGCAAACATTCTTTCACAAAACCTAAAACCATCTTATTTGTTGAGTGGTGTAGTATTTGATCTTATCTTCTGAGCAGTGTCATCCAAAGAGCACAATGTTTGGGTAGAGCTAAATACAGCTGAGGGATGAATACATTACATTAAAATAGAAATGCTAACATGCTAACACAAAAGTACACTGGAACAGCTCCAAAAATGTGCAGTTTATGCATGTTTGGTATAGAAGTGTCACATTTGCACCCCTGTATGATTTTTCTTGGTGCACAAACAGCAGAGGCCGGGGAGACTTGTGTTTTCTATACGTCAGCCTCATTTTATGAGTGATGCATACTGTAGCTTTTTATATGCCTCAACCATAATGCCAGAAAGAATGCTAATATTAGAGACTTTTGTGTAAAACCCCGGGGTGACTCCATCTGTGCTCTTTTCCAGCTTTTTTCAATGGAAACTCCTACTCAGCTGTTAGCAAAAAGTGATGTCATAGGATGGAGCATTGATACCATTTCCACCCTCAACCGAGGGGCTTTATATGTATGTAGTATGATCATCATGCAGAAATCAACATTAGGTCATGTGGGAAAACGTTTTTGGAAGGGCTTGGGAAAATAGCATTTTGGTGCTATAAAACATACCTACTTCAACCAAAATTTGATTGTTCAGATTTGAATACATAAAGAACGCTACTGAGAAGCAACATAATGATTTAAAAAGAATTCAAAACAATCAATAATCTTCCGTCTACAATATTTTATAATATGAAGTGAATATTAATTGCAGGTCTGTAAAGGGACAAGAACACTGGTCTCAAAAGTTAGATGTGATATGCACCCATCCACCACCCCAACCCCTGTACCCTTACTCACTGCTATTCTACGTAAATGGCATACTACTTCCTGCACTGACACTGGACATATATTGATTTGTTTAATCTGAATGTGGTTCCTGTTTGCTCAGTGTAAATTACTGTTACTGTGAAGTGGCATTACATTAGGTTTTACAACAAAATCCCTGGTATGGTATATCAAAGTAGTTTTTGCAAACACTTTTGGATAATATCTTTTTTTAAAATAACACTTGTTCTATTAAGTATCTCATGAAATGGCAGCTGGAAAAACAGGGCATCATTAATGTGACCTTGGCTGCGCAGTGGACAAAAAAAGACCAGGGTGAAAAATGAAGCCAATAACTGCAGTTCCTGAAATGGCCACTTGAGGCTCCCAAAGTCAGTCAATCTCCAATTTTGGTCTCTCTAGCCAACTGTATGGGTGGTGAATTTTTATATACGCAGTTAGAATTGTATATTAGGGCTGAAGTTATGCTTAATTAGGGTAATGGCCACTTTAGCTACAACACTGTGAGTTTCACAATGGCTCTTCAGAAACCTATGAGTGTCATCCACTATTTATTATACAGTCCATGCTGTCTCTCAGTCACTATATTGGTTCACTCTTAAGATTGGTCATTCAGGGCCTCTTGTCCCAACCTTAATATCCTTTCACAAAAATAAACAGAATGATACCGTCCCACAGGACTGTGAATATACTTCTGCTTCTTTGTTTGTTTGACTGTTTATGTTATTGTTGTTTGTTTGTTTGTTTTTTGTTGTTTTTTTGTTTTGTTTTTTTGCTTCTGCCAGTTATGGGATTGTCAGTCATTTATTTCCATGTTGTTTTGTTGGTTCTGTCTAAAAAAAATATATGCTGGACTGTGATGAAATTTGCTGTCTGCGTTTATGCCCCCCAAATTAACAGACCTTTTGACGTTGGTCACCCTGCAATGTTTCCTCACCTAAAATAAACAGGGTAAAGTTACACTTGTCAAATGAACCCCTCTGACATTAAATGACCAGTGTGTAGGATTTAGGAACAGGACACAGCTTTACAGCTTGCCTCACCCTCTCCTTCCAAGCATATAGGAGCAGAAGGGTAGTTACAAGACTCATGAAAACTGCGAAAGGCCTGGTCTAAAGCCAGTACTTGGTTTGTCTGTTGCTACTGTAGAAACATGGAGGTGTAACATGGCGGACTCCATGGAAGAGGATCCGCCACCCCCTGTAGATATAAACAGCTCATTCTGAATGAACAAAAACACAACGATTCTTATTTTCAGGTGATTATACTGCCAGCAGATCATTCTAAATGTTACACACTGGATCTTTGACTTAGAAATGTTTTCTTTGCACGTTCATGTTCCAAGCAGGAGAAAAACTACTGATTTTGAAACTCCTTGACATTTCAGTTTGTCATGACAAAGTTCAAAATCAGTAAATCAGTTTGCTTTCATTTTTCTGTTTCAGGGGACATGCAGTTTACAAGAGGATGGTTCAACAGAAGTAAATATTAAATTAGTATCATTATTCAGTCTACAGCTCTGTCTTCATAGCCTTTTTGTTCTGTGTGCCAAAGTAAAGTTTCTCACACACTGATGAATGACTTCTTAGATATGTCCTCTTTCATATCCATGCAAAACGACAGTGACGATGAAGGGATAAAACAACACATCATATTGTCTGAAAGGTACGCCGGAGACAACACACTGTATGATTGCACGGCCTGACTCCAAGTACCCTTGGCAGTGGACCATCATGTCTTGACAAATATTCAATGCCATTAATCCATCAGAATATTTGAAATATGCAATCATAACGAGAAATGCTGAAAACCAAGGCCAACTTTTTTTTTTCTTGTTGAAGTTACAAGTCGTTTTGCCAACGAACATTCAGATCTCTTTCATGTTGTACGGGGATTGAACCCACCCAACTAGCAGGGAGCAAGACCAGATTCGCACAAAATGACTGAGGCATTAGTGAATTAATCACAAATCAAATTCATATAAACGACTTTAATGCCTGGGTGGCAGCTGGAAAGAAACAATCTCAGATTCTTTCTGTATGGCACAATGCACAGTCATTTGTTCTAGAGTAGTAAACAACTAAAGTGAGCAGCAGTGTCTTGCAGGCAAAAGAAATGAGAGGGGCAGGCTGTGAGATGCTTCATTGAGCTTTAGCAGGGTGTTTGGATGTGAGCGATGGTGAGAGTATAAACAGTGAGCAGTGCTATCAAATGTCCACTCAAGCACTCAAGGCTCATTAATATCTGTCACAAGACCTCTGTGAAAAGAACACTGAAGCTTGTTTTCGGGAATTAAAAGGAAAAGCTTGGGTGGATATGTGATCTGGCAACGCTGACAAGTGTTTTTAATGCAAAGCCTCTCAACTGTCAGATTGCAATATGACTAAAGGAAGGATACTTATATTTGATTCTGTATAACTGATGATTCTTACATCGAACTCATGAGAAAACTGGCAAGCATGAAAGGTCAGCAGGTCTTCACAGAAGACATGGTGTATTTCTACACAAACAGTCTTTTCGTTTGAGTATGGGACCTAAATATTCTAAGTGCCTCAAGGGAGTAGGTTTCATCCATCCATTCATTCCATCTGAAGTGGAGGTCAGTTAGTCCTTCCTTGGGGAAATTTTAAACATCAAATTCTGAATGTCCTGCCTTTTGTGGGCTTTTTTTTATGTACAAATGTGTGTTTCCTCTGCATCAATTTATGGTAGAAATATCTTTAATTTATGTTTACCTAAAGGAAAATCAAATTCAGGTGCCAGGTTCCATAGTGAAGTAAGCTCTTAGGCATTCTGTATCACTTTCAAATACTTATTATTTTCACCAGGTGTAAGAAGGTAGGTCCACAGCTAGTTTCGCTTACTAGCTGCGGACAAGCAGTTTCACATACTACTGGACTACTGGACTGGACTGGTTCAGCCTATTTTTCAGCACATTCATGACTGTATGCTGAAGGACCTCTGTGATTCGCAGTTTTTGAAAAGTCTTGAAAAACTTTTTTTTAGGCCTCCATGTGGCCAGGGGCATTATGTTTTCAGGTCATCCCATTCTTATGAATCCCCATCCCATTCTCAAGAATGTCATGAGGGAATTTCTTCAGACTTGACACAAATGTTCACTTGGACTCAAAGATGAACTGATTAAATTTTGGTGGTCAGAGGTCAAAGGTCAAGGTCATCTTTACCTCATGTCCACCCCATTCTTGTGAATGCCATATCTTAGGAACCTTTTGAGGGATTTTTTTTCAAATTTGGTAAAAATATCCACCTTGATTCAAGGATGAAGTGATTAGACTGTGGTTTTCAAAGGTCACGTGTTGCCATTCCTTTGACTGTCTTTGGAAAACTTCTAAGTTAGCTTGTCTGCTGTTAGCTCAACCGGCTAGTGTGGTGGGTTGGGTCTTTCCTCCCTCTGTACACCTCAGCCACTTAATTATCACCAGCTGACATCGATATTCACCTGCGTCCTGATTACTGGGCGGCGCAGCACAGGTTCCGTGTAAGTGCGTACTCCTCCTTTAGCCACGGCTGTGCGGGTCTCTCCTGCCTGCTGTGTGAGAAACTGGGCTTATGCTTTCTGACAGTGGCACGCTAGTGGCTGGACTGTGGGAGCTGTCTCTGTGAGTACCATGCTGACACCAAACTACTGTCTCTACACGCACTGTTTCCACAGTCCACTTGTTGTCCTGACACCTACAGTTGTACAGCTCTGTATCTACAAATTCTACATCCACAGTGTTG
This sequence comes from Lutjanus campechanus, assembly GCA_027495735.1. Taxonomy (NCBI): domain Eukaryota; kingdom Metazoa; phylum Chordata; class Actinopteri; order Lutjaniformes; family Lutjanidae; genus Lutjanus; species Lutjanus campechanus. The sequence continues at coordinate 36,484 of JAJHUR010090056.1, read as the reverse complement.
TCCCTAAAATATTTTCCTTCCCACATTACTACATTAAATACTGTATGTTTATTGACTGCACTGACACACCACAAGATGGTCAGCCCTGCAGCTCTTTTTACAGCCAAGAATGAACCGAAATGGTCCCTGTATCATACAAGTGTTTTGCTTTTCTTTTTCTTTTGGTTTCTTTTGTTGTATTAGAATTTTTGTTTGGTGTGTTCCCATTGGGTTAGTGGAGTGTGTGTGTGTGTGTGTGTGTGTGTGTATGTTTTATGCATGTACTTTTAGTCAAAGTGGGCACTTTTAGCAGCATTAGCTATTTTGTTTCTAAATTTTAAATTAAATCATATCAAATAAACTATATATATTAATTTATTGAGAATCACACCTCGTGTCTAAGTGTGTCAAACCTGTGCGACCTTTTTGGTGTACTGAGTGGTTAAAGCTTAAGTATTTCCTGAGGTACAATTTCCCAGGTGGCGCTGTTGGCAACCGATCTCCCACTTTGGCTACACTAGCAAGCACAAAAATATGGGCAAACAACACTCCTAAAAGTAGACTAAAAGAAAAACATTGCCTAGTAGCTCATTAACTATAACTTGGTTCTGAAAAAATATCCTATACCAGACCTCCTGCTCCCTGTCCCTTCCGGCTCCTCCATTGTTTTCAACCATGTGTATTTTCCTCTTCTTGTTTTATGGCCAGCTGACTGCAACCATTGCTTTTGAGGTTGCCTACTGCCTCCACACTTTACCTGAGTTGATAAAACTGACATTGGACTAATACTGTGGGCACATGCAGGCCATTAAATTTAAATTGACATACATGGGCAACATACTGATAAAATGCAATAACTAATTACTTGTTATTTCATCCTTCCAGTCAGTTCTGAGGGTCAAAATAAGGTCTTTCATCTTTTACATTGATAGTTCAGACACAGTTTATTGATTCTGAGATATACTGCCTTTATGGCCTGATAAAACTTAATGTGCCATCTGTTGGGGATTTCCATGCACAATTAAAAGTAAATGAACAACAGCAACGCTTCCACCTTTATACTGTTCCCCTAAAGAGTCTGTAGATGAAATCCAGTGTTCGGTCAAAAGCTAACCAGAGACAGTGAAAACAGTTTATCTCAGTATCAGTAGTACAACGTAATATTGTTGATTTATGTATGAGAAAAAAGAGAGAAATATGTCAACAATAAAATAATACAATAATAAAGAGGTAGAGAGTCATTTCTGTGTGCATGTCAGTCACGCTCCATATTATTAAATGAAGCATAGAAGTGATTTCACAACAGTTTTACAGAAAGTGAAAGTAAGATGCAGTCAGAGGAGCTTTTTACAAAACAGCTCCTCAAGAAACAAATGATTCTTAATCTTAGGGGGGTAATAAGTGAAATATGTAAAATATCCCCAAAATTAAATAGGAGCTGATGCTGGATTTCTCTGTAGCCAACATTTTGATAGAGCAGGTATCAGTCCATGGATTGCGTTTAGCCGGTGCTTTTATCCACAGTGCGATGGTGTTGACCCATTAAACTGATTTCGGTTCAAAATAGACACATACAGTATCAGAATGTATTTTTAGTCATATTAAATGTAGTACAAATATCTGATTATTAATTAATAACCACAACAGATATAACACGGAGGTCATTTTTGTGTTTATTATATATGCCCTTTGCAGATGTAAATTGCTCATTTTAAAGAACAATTCTTATTTCCAGGTGAATACACACTATTAGATCCCCTATAATCACTGGACCTTTAATATCTACCCTGTTTGAGTAAAAACAAACTGGAATGATTGTGTTTGCTTTTATTCAGACAGAGACACATTTGAGAGAGAAGACACAAATATCTGATCTGTTGCTCATGTTAACACTGTTCTCATGAAAATAAGGCTGTGGATTTTTAGAGGATATGCTTCCATCTACATCCTGTATCTTACCACAATAATTCAATTGTCAAAGTCTGTTATTCAACCTTTTTGTTAAAAGCTGCTTTAAAGCACAAGGATTTCATCAGAGGAACTTTTTGGACATGAACTGGGAAGTTTTGAAAGAACAATGGTCTTCACGGAGGACCCAGTATTTCTCAATATGTAACTGTCAGTGTGAGGAGCTTTTAAATCCTTTAAGTGTTTGACAGGCCAGACTCCAATAACAACAACCTAAGGCGACATGGGAGCAAATTCCATAGTGGGATCTGTTTCCTATTTCTAAATCTAAATGTAGACTAAAGACATATGTTTATATTTTATACAATCTTTTTATGATTTGTTTTAGTTGGTGTCTCACAACTCTTTTTTGAGTGGTCCACAACACTTTTTAATTTTGTCAAAGGGAGGGGGGTAATCTGTCTGAACTCTATATTTATGTACCTCTGTATTGTATTTTTATTGTGTGTTGTGGAGTGACACCGAAATAAAGTATATCTATCTATCTATCTATCTATCTATCTATCTATCTATCTATCTATCTATCTATCTATCTATCTATCTATCTATCTATGTCATTTGTAAGAACAGAGACCTCACATTCATGGACGTTAAACTTCTTAAGTATTAAGAAAAAAGTATTGAGAAAAAAAAGAAATGCAAAGACAGGAAGGACCCGAGATACAAAGTCAATGGTAATTTGACCCTGCCTGATTGCTTTATAAGAGCCTCGCCTCATTCGCGCGCGGCAGAAGAAGAGAGCTACAAGATACATGCACACCTGGAGCCACAGAGGTGAGTTACCTGTAATCTTAATAGAGACAATGCACATGGGTTTAAACTGGAGTTTTGTCAATATTTTGTCATTGATATGCCATCAGATAAAAGTAAGAGTAAGATTTATGTAATTTGTAAAACTTTTGTTAGGGTTTTACTTTACTTTATGTAAATGTGTCAGATTTAGCCAAAAGGCAAACTTTCATGTGCACTCCCTGGGTAGATTTATGTTAATAATAATAATAATAATAAGTCAAATCGATTTTGGTGCAGTAAGTGACTCTGCTGGTCATTAAATATTGACAGTTTGGGCTGTTGGCTTGGACCACCTGAGAATGACACTCAATCAATTATCTTTCTCCAGAAATGCTTACTCTGCCTTTAAATACACAGCACAGACAGATGTAGTGAACAGATGTGGAGTTTTTCTTTCATATTAGTGCATCAAAAGCAATATGTTTAATTTTGTTTCTTAACTAAAAATTCTAAATGATTTCCTTACCAAAAGACAAAAAAAGCAAAAAATAATGGAAAAATTTAAAACAAACTTATTAATGTTTTAGAACAATTGCTTTATTCAGCAGATGCCAAAAGGACTGGTATTGTAGAGAGACTCAAAGAGACTGAGTTTTGTTTAAACAAAGAGTTGCAGAGATAAAAAGGTCAGAGTTGTTGGATACATACAGAATGCACATGTACCTATAGCACACACACAGAGCCGACATAAAATATTTGTTCAAGGTTCAAAGTTTCAAATGTGAAAAGGAAGGTGTGGGAGGAACGGAGGCACAATAATTACTCCCTTGAGTGATAAGGTGGATTGCTGGTAAACCTTGTAATTCCTTGTATCTATCTGACTTTTTTTTTTTCAGAGCTGCATCTACACAGATCACCATGCAGTTCAACACACTGTTTTTTCTGCTGGTCATATCTTGCGCCTGTCTTGCATTCGCTCAAGGTAATACACTAAAAGAAAAGCTGGTATCTGGCAGTCACATTTGCGGCATGCAATACAGATCTGTGTACGATAAAATGAGGGTCAATGAGGCATGTTTATTGCCTATAAATACCTGCGTGGGTGGATGTGGCTTCACTGTGTACTTTTGTTCAGCACCTTTAGTATTGCTTAATCACCTGTTGTTTTACTTACTTGAATAAATGGACTTTATCTATGTTGTATAATTAATATTATATTCTACATACTGGGGTGTTTCTGACTTTACTGTACTGGATTTCTGATCCTTCAGTGGCCTACGATGACTGCTGTTTGAAATACGTGAAAAAAATGACCCTGACCACTCAGAAACATGCAGTTGCCTACAGACGGCAGGTGACGGATGGAGGCTGCAACATCCCTGCTACAATGTATGTATGACTAAGACATAAGACTTCAAATGTGTCGTATTTTAACATAAGTTTTCTACTATTGCTCAAACCTAACATCTGTGTACTTCAATTATCCTCCAGCTTCAAAATGAGGAAGGGGCGTGAGTTATGCACAGATCCCAGAGAGAGGTGGGTCCTTGATCTGATGGACAAGATTGACCGCAAGAAAGCCCAAAGTGGCAAGAAATTCCACAAAAAGGTGAGTGAAGTTTTTGCATTAAAAAAACTGTCTATCTCATACAGAAAAGTGTTAGGGCCAGGCGTGAGGTAATATACATGGGAATAAAAAAATTTTAATTTTTGCATTTTGAGACTAAAGTCAAAATGTTGAGAACTGAAAAGGAGAGTTGAAACGCTGATAATAAAGTTGAAATACTATTTCAAGTTGAAATGCTATTTATTCTTTAAATGCCCCAAAAAAAATAAATCTTCGTCCTCTGATTTATTTTTTCTTATACCTGGTGTTATAGGTCTCAGCAATGAGTGCCACAGTAACAGATATGTACCCTGTGTCAGGTAGATAAAGTAGGAGCAATGAGGACCTAGTGCATCTTGATTCATTCCAGACGGCTTCCAGACACCTCGAAATCATAAGCACAACATATAAAAACATCTCTGTTCCACACATTCCAGTATTTTTGATATTTGGTTCAGTTCCTTTCCTCAGTTCACTGGAGTCCGTCACTTAAAGAACATTCTCACAACTTCAGTAAACACATATTCACTCTAGTCTGTTGTTGTTTTTTTCTGTGATAAATATGCCCAATAACCACCTTTAGTAAATAACATGCATTTTTTCCATACAGTATACAACTGGTCTAACACTGCTTTCAATGTCAGCATGTTTCAAAATATTACAGACTGTCCCTTTAACCATGCCAACCATTTGGCATTGAACTTTTGTAATAATTACAGGTCACTGAAATGTATGAACTCGAAAAAGTTTGTTACATGTTTTAACATGTCACTAACAATCTATTCAGTGTAAACAATGTTAAATTTAACAATTGCAGTCATTAACCTGAACAAAGTGCATGTTAATCATATAAATCTTATGAAGCAATGAGTATTTGAATATTTACAGTGTATTGTGACAGTGGTATTGTGTTTTTAAAGGGATGCCACACTAGCACTAACATTGGGATTTTGAATTTATTCCTGACATTTCAACTTAATTCTCAACATTTTGGCTCTATTCTCAACATATAAACTTTATTTTTGACATTTCAGCTTTATTCACGATATGCAAAAATTTACTCATCAGTTCAATTCAGTTCAATCATTTCAATCAAGTTTTCCCTTACGTATGGCACCAATACTGAAAGTTCCTGTTTTATTTTTTTATTTTGACTTTATTCATTTCACTTTGACTCTGTTTTCAAAATGCAAAATTGCAAAAAAAAAAAAAACTTCCTTCTTTCATTTTGCCTAGCTCTAAGACTAGACTGTCATGTCTGCCTGTATTTTACAACCTTATTTTCTTAGAACAAGTGACAAACTAGCCATACTTCAACCAGTTTCACAGAAATAGAAATCCTTGTGTTTACAGTAATAGAATTTCCGGAAATAAGTATTTGTATTGTGACATAAGAAAAACTTAGACATATTGCTGCACTACAATAAAGAAAAAATGACTGATGACTTTTGAAGGTTCGATTTGATATATGTGTGAAGTGATGTTGAAATGCATGTCTTTGCTCTTCACAGACTACACGACGGCTGTACAGAGGCTGAGGGCGAATGGCAGCTAAAATGTGCCACTTCATCTTCCCTTCCCCTCCTAAATCTTATCAGCAAGCAGTTTTATGGTGTCTTACTGGAAGGCTGGTCAAGGAAATCATGTAGCATTACTTTCGCTTTCACTCTGCATTAAGATAAAGGTCAAAGGCTTGGGTGCTCGCGAGCTATTGGACTGCTGATGCTGACTGACCACCACACACCAAATGCCTTCAATAGCATGCATGCTTCACTGAACACATTTGTGACCGTTTTCTTGTCTTTTGAGACATCAGATATTCAATAAGCTGTTTAATTAATGGTGATGGAGTTTAAATGATAATATACATATATATGTACTGTATATGTGATATTCAGAGAATGTCTTGTAGAATGTGTCCAGATGTCTGTCAAATGATTGTTAATGTGCACATGTACTGTTTGCTAAATGTAAACGGGTGGTTTTCTATGACAAACAACATTCAGAAAGAATGTTGTGCGTCATAGAAAAGGAAAAACTGTCTTAATTTTTTTCTAATTGTTTTAAAAGTCTGTCTTTTTCATACATTTTGTCAATAGATGTTATTACAGTATATGTGTTCCCATAAAAGCACATAACAATAAACTTCAGTATCACCACCCACTCAGTGTTGTTTAAAAGTTTATTTTCTCATAAATATTTTTATAAAGAAATTTCCTCTAGAAGTTTATTCTTTTTTGTTATTTTAATTTAATTCACAGTATTTTTTTTTAAGAAAGGACATTTCATAGAAGAAGGTAAAAAAAAGGGACACCCCATTCTCGTCCTTGTTACAAATTTATGAGTTGTATGAGAAAAATAATCTCATTTTCAGATTTCTTCATGAGGCTGCAGTAAATTGTAGTTGTAGCAGTTCTGTGTTTCAGGAAAGGTAGCATGTGTTGTGATTGGTGTGATCATTTTCAGATGTAACTGGTCATTGAACCTTTACACATAAAAATAACTAGCTTTGTAAATACTTTGGTCCTTTAAGATGCACACAATCATAGATGTTCGTGCTCTTGTGCTGCAATATATTTTTGCCCACATGTTTGTTTGTTTTTTTCATTTTGTTTCCTTACTTCTCACTCAATGCATGCTGGGATGAGATCCATCCCCTGCTGTGACCCAGAGCAGAGCATGCAGATACAGAAAACTGATGGGCAAATATTTCGCTTCACTGCTATGCCTTTCTTTTTTTCTTTTTCTTTTTTTTTTTTTTTACCATGAAACTTTAATTTTCACAGCCATTTTGCTTTGCAAAATGGTGCATAGCTAATTAAATCTAACAATTAACAAATTAAGCCAGCAAAATCCCAAGATTTAAGTATTCTGATTGCAGCTACAGTGCAAAGTATCTGCAGAAAGCAGCCAGGCACACATAAAGCTTTAATGAGAGTATCTGTGAGTGTGTGGTGCTGATTTACAACCAGCAGTATCTGATGTGACATAGTGCTGGATTTACTCACTGATCTACTGTATCGTGTGTCGGGCTCTCATCTCCATGGACCTTCACAAGAACTGCTGGGACATGCAGCTGATAAAATCTCACTATGAGTAATGCAGTGTGTTTGACTAAGCTATCTGCGGAGATTGATGACTTCCACACATTGGTGCCTTGAGGCTTCGTCTTGCAAACTTTGTGTTTCAGGACGCCTCAGTCTGCAACACTCTCAGCCTGTGCACTGTAGCGTATTAAAGGAACAGTTCACCCCATAATCAAAAATACATGTTTTTCCTCAGGCCTGTAGTGCCATTTATCTATATAGATCATTTTATGTGGCCCACAAGAGCTTGCAAATAATATAATTTATGCAATAAAAATTCTATGCTGCATTACAGAAGTAAGGTGTCCATAAATTAATGTCCCAGAATGCATTTGATTTTGTTATCCATGCAATGAAGGCAGCTAGCTGCTAAATGTCAGTACACATTTGGTAGATATAGCCATTTCCAGCGGTGGCACTCTAGCCAAGTGGTTGTAACTTGTAATGTGAATAGCTGCAGCCTAGAAAACTGTCCAAGAAAAGAAAAGTTGAGACAAAGGAAAGCCAATTTAATGAGAGATGGGAAAGCAAAAACATGTCTGTGTTTAATAGAGACAAGCCAGTATGTTGTCTGTGTCTTGTACTACTTTGTATACATCATTTAAAAAAACAAACAAACTAGTTTTCAGAGCTAGTTATTAATTATTTATATTTAGGTTATTAAAACCAATAATAATCAAATCCAGAGGCAATTATATGATAAGTAGATATTCTTATACATTCCTACACTTGGCAACCATAATGCTGATGTGACTTACAATGAAACTGAGTTTGACACCCCAATCCAGAGTGTTTTGGTGTGAGTTTTGGAGATATCAGCCAGAGAGATGCCTTCCTTCTCTTGAATATAATGGAACTTGAGTGCCACAAGCACTGAGCTTGTGGCACTCATAGTGCCAAACAACAACAGCAACAACCACAAAAACATAAATGCTAACCGTATCACAGCACAGAAGGAAGTGTGCATCTAACATTACTCATAGAAGAGAGGTTGGACAGCGCAGGATGGAAACATTAAAGGGATAGTTCACCCAAAAATGAAAATTCATCTACTTACCCTCATGCTGACTGAAGGTCAGGTTTAGTTTTTTATTCCATTAAACACTGCTGAAGTTTAACAGGAAAACAGCATTGCAGAATCTCCCAAACAATTCAAGTGAGTGGGGACCAGTTTTCAAACAGAAACAAATAACAGACAAAAACATAAAATGCCCCCATACTGCTTGTCTGTTGTAATCCAAATCTCATAAAGCCCCAACATGCTAAGTTGACATTTGTTTGACCATGTTTTTAGTCTAAATCTTCACCATAGATCCTTAGCTTGGAGCTGCATTCACACGCGTACGCACATCGTCCGAAGGTCTGTGTGGTGTAAAGTGTGAACGGCATGTTGGGGCTTTAGGAGACTTGGATTACAGCAGACAAGCAGTATGGAGGCATTCTATGTTTTGATTTGTTTTTGTTTTTTTTCTGTTGTTTTTTTTTCTGTTTGAAAAGTGGTCAACATTTACTTCACTTGTTTGGAAGATTCCGCAACACTGTTTTCCTGTAAAACTCCAGCAGTGTTTTATGGACTAAAAAAACTAAAACTGTCCCTTTAATGGTGTCCTCCTGTAACCTCTTGCACTCTTCCCTCTGCATAGTGATACGGTTGGTGGGTGTAGTTCAGTAGAAAGAAAATATTTCCTTCATAAAAGTGTTCACAACAAGGGTCTATGGATTATCTAGAGCAACCATGTTGTGATTTTTGGAAAAATTCATTGCTGTTTTTGAATGTTTTTTTGTTTGTTTGTTTGTTTGTTTGTTTTAGCACCAATTGCAATTAAGTTCCATAATATTTGGGAGAAGGCAGACATCTCTACCAAAACAATCTAGATGGATAAATAGCACAAAGCTAAGAGGAAAAATATTCATTTTTGATTTTGGGATAAATGTTAACTATCTGATGTTTGTTGATTAAAGGAGAGGCGTGAACATCTCTTCTCAGCTAATGTACATGTGACTGAGAAGTGTGAGCGACATGAATGTTGTAAATAGACGGTTTTAAAGTAGGGCAATCGACATTCAAAAACACTGAATCCTTCACATACGCAGGTGAAGTATGTGTTTGAAAACGCTGCCAACTTTGCCCAAAGGCGAAGGTGATAACTTGACAAATACATAATAATTACCAAGACATTAATGGCAAATATAGACTTGATGGACACACAAAATTGCATTGAGTTTAACTAATGGATTCACCACCTTGAGAGGTCAAAGAATTAGGTTGCAGTTTTAAAAGGATTTTGGTGCTGAGGTTTCGTTTCTTCTTGTTTATATCAAAACAACACTGACAAATGTGCTTTTGCGTGCTGGGGCAGAAAGAAATAGCTGGTTGGCATCGTGAGCAGAAATTTTAGCCTTCTATTATCAAGGGGAAAACCATGAAAGGAAAGAATGAGACGGGGAAAAACAATACATGGCAAAATGACTTTTATACTGAAACAAATGTGATGAATTACAGGAAATGGGACGATTGAATGCATGCAGACCCATAAACAGAGAATGTGAGGTTCTAAAGTGTTGCACGAGGCTTCAAAAAACAAAAATGAAAGCACAGACTTGTTTTTTTAAGTGTTGTATCTTTGCCATGTTCATAACTTTAAAAAAATGAAATCATGTTAACAGAAGTCTGTGCAAGTTTGGGGCGAACAGTTGACACACAGATTGATATGTTGGAAATAATAAATCATGACTTCTATGGAAGAGAGGTAGAAAGTGCAACAACCAAAACAGAAATATGAAAGGAGTCATAAAACATTGCACACCACAAAGTTATGTGAAAATGAGATAATATTTATGACCATAATATTTTGTACTGTTTAGCCTAACCCCCAAAAATTTCATAACAGGTTTCTTTCACCATGAACAGTGAGCTGTGTTTGCGGGATCATAAATCACTCAGCTGTTTTATAGTAATATGTGACTGGAATGTTTTAATAGCTTGTCATTCTTAAAGGTCAGTAAAGTCGAGGTTTGATTAAATTTACTACATGTAAGTTTCAGGAATTTAAAATTATGAACATAGGAAATATACAAGTTGGGCCTGACCAATTCAGGATTTGTAGGTCTGATACTGATTAGGGGGTAAAAAAAATTCTTTACATGATATACAGAATATAAGAATATGCACAGAAACGCACATTTTTTGCTATGATACCTTTAAAATGGTTATTAAACAGCTGTGACAAAGATATGTAATGGAGGTAGGATATTTTTCAGTTCAACAATAAATTTTATAGTCCAAAATGACATCACTTAAACAGTGAACTTTTACCAGTATTTTAAAAATTATAAATAAAAAATTTGAAATAGATCAAAATATGCATATGTATATATTTACAACAGCATTAAGAAAAGGGATCAAATATACACACGACGCTGCCTATAAAGCTAACATAAAAACAATTTGCATTTTGTTCTGTTAAAAAAAAGGTTTTATATAGGTGCATATTGGACAGGATATATGCCAGTGCCAATATAGACCGATAAAGCTGCGACAGGCCAATATTGGGGCGACAATATCGGTCTGGTTCTCAATACAAGAGTGGAAACTTGACAGTTTTAGGACCTAATTTAATCACTTTCAGATATAAGCTCCTGTGAGACTCCTCTTCATATATCTGCGAAATTACGCGTTATGTCTGTAGTAAATAAATAAACAAAAATTAAAATCAGTCTCCTCAGTTTCCCAACAGACATATGAAGAAGTGTATGGTTACACTTTGTGTGACTGAATTTTCGTTAGAATGAGGTCAACTGTCCTTCTGTGATGCCTCTATGGGCAGAACCTAAAAAAAGATGAAGGTTGATGTGATGCTTTTAAATGCAGTTTAAATGCTTTTAAATTAAGTTTAAATGCAAAATAATTCAATAGAATCTATTGAATTTTATAAAAATATAATAGCTAACATAAATAACCTCTTGCTGTGCAAACATTTTTATTTGTTTACTGAAAGGTTATTGTATTTTGAAGTCAATTTTTCCCATTTCTTCTCAAGGTGTTTGACTACATACACTAAACTGTATTAAAACATTGCCAGCTCCCTATTAGTCAGTGCTGCTGCTTACCTTTCTTTGATTGACATTTCACTCATGTATAAAAATTGCCCCCATATGGTGTTGATGTTTCTACATACCTGCTGTCTAACTGTAAGAGTGATGCCAGGGTCATTGTCAGCCATCTTGCGAAATGTCTTTCATGCTCAGTTGGTCATGCTGCCCACACTATGAAAGCTTTGTTATTTTAGTGTGCCAACAAAAGAGTGCCAAGTATAGTCACAGAACATGCCAGCGGGTCTACAGTCATTCACAGCGATGATGTGGAAGTGAATCTTTCATTGTCAGTGTACTTCATGGCATGAGAACCTCTATTCAAAATCAGACTCCAATCTGAAACCACCTCCTGCCCTTTTACCCTTCCTGAAACCACAGGACAGCTATTAAAGGAATAGTTCAACATTTTGGGGAAATAGGCTTATTCGCCCTCTTAAGATGAAAAGACCCATATCTATCTCATGTCTGAGTGTTACGTATGAAGCTTCAGCCAGAAGGTGATTATGTAGATTAGCTTAGCATAAAGACTGGAAGAAGGGGGGAACAGCTAGCCTAAACACAAGCTTAAACATACACCCACCAGCAGATACATCATGTCCATTCAAGCTTCAGGTTGCATGTGCGCCACCAGATTTGTTGTTCCTGATTTTTTTTGTCTTTATTTTAATTCAATCAGGAGAGACTTCTACAGGGACGATTTTTGCTATGGGCAATGTGGGCGACCGCCCAGGGCGCAATCTATTTGGGGGCGCATGAGCGCCCTCAAAAAAAAATAAAAATAAAAAAAAAAAAATCGCCAGCTTTCTAGACTAATACCGCTCATTTCCACGTCAAGTTAGTGGAGTAGGCGCTGGGGCGCCCCTACTATCATGTCAACTTGCTGCTGAGAGTAATGTATACAGGTTGTGTGTGTCAGAAGAAAAGGCAGGGGGGAGACGGGAGGGGGATCAACTCTTCCAATTATGTCATAGATTACACCTCAAAAAGTCAGAGTCACCCTTTCCTTGCTTATGGCATTGCTTTCCTGCAGAAGTTGCCAGATGAAATTTGTTTGCAATGACAGGTGTGCACACATACAGCAGTGGTGTGTTGCTGAAGTGGTTGGTAGAACATCAGTCCCTGTTTTTAATGTCTGAAAATGAAATGCAATAAGTTCCACACACTCAAGTACAACTGAGAAATATAACATATACTGTATGTATAAATATTATAAGTACAAAATATATCATGTAGAAATTTCTTTACAAGATAGTTGGCTCGTATCAACTGAAGTTAGCAACCAGATTGTTTAAGGTTGTTTTTAAGGTTGGGTAATCTGATGGGTGCTGGAGGTGAGGCAGAGTGGACCCAGGAAGACAGTTTTGGTGTCTTGCAGATAAACATCTCTCTCTCTCTCTTTGTGTGGAGGTGTTACAGGTTAGATGTACTTAGGGCAGTGGTGATGATGGATCTTTGAAGGAGGCTTAGCAGTTTGGAAAATAGGTTACTGCTCAGTCTAAGCTTTCATTGGCAGTTGAACAATGTGGTGTCAGCACAGTCTCATCTGTACTCGTGCTGCCTCTGGCATGTTTGAAAATGCAGCTTTTGCCATGTTGGCAAGTTCCTTTTGTCTGTGGCTTTACTATCTATATTCTCCAAAATAGCGAAGTCATTTTCTATGAATCCATGTCTCTTAATATATTTGTGTGAAGCAGACAAGATTTTGCTCTTTTTCAAAAAAAAAAAGTAGTAGCAGCATAGAAGTGAGTGTTATTTTCCATAACAGCACAAATAACTGTCATGAAAATCTCTAAATAAATACACAGCCTTAACGGTGCTGGTTGATGTACATTTGTAACTTTGGTGAAAGCCAGACACGCTGGTGATAAAGCAGTACAAGTTACAAGTAAAACAATTTGAGACTGATGCACATAAGACATAAAAATAGTATAAACATCATCATAAGACCAATAAGATAGCTAAAAATGTAAAATAGATAAGATAAAATAAATATTTGATGAAAAAGCTAAAAAAAAAAAAAAAAAAAAAAAAAAAAAAAGAAACGTGACAAGTGTGTTCATTTATTTATTTGAAAAGGGACAATATACATTAATCATCATCATTCAAACAAATGTAAATGCCCCAAGTTAGCTAAAGGCTACTTTTCATCAGCAGTCCCTTTGCCAGATGTTATTAGGGACCCTAATAAAATCAATAATAGAGAATATTTTAAAGCATGAATACAATAAACTCACTTTATACTTCACACAGACATGAGAGTGAAAGAAAGAAAAAAAAGCCAATTCCCCAAATTGTTAAACTATTCCTTTGAGAAACTAAATTACATGATGCTACAGACCACAGAGTGGCGTTTGTGTAGCAGGCCATCTGATCCTGCTCTCCATGTCAGTCTGTTCTGGGACTCTTTGGTGCACATGTGGCTGTAGCCCACAGCCTCCACAGACCTCCTCTTCTGGATGCGATGCAGCAAAATCCGGTAAGCTCCAGTGATGGGACTTCTCAAGTCCAGACTGTTGTTGAAGAGCTGGAGCTTAGTGATGCCAAGGTCCTCCAACGCCGCCTTCACACTGAGTTCATCTGAGCTGAGGATGGAGGAAGGGTCAACCAGGTGCTGGGGTGTAGGGCTACAGGCTGGGTAGGCCTGGGGGAATTCAATACCTCTCATCCAGTCACTGTCCATGATCTGAGCAATAGTGAGGCGATCCACAGGGACTGGCCTCAGGAGGCCCTTAATGATCTCCTGACATGATCTGGATACATACGGGGGGATGGCGTAGGAGCCCTGCAGGATACAACACTTGAGCCTGCCCGTGCTGGTAGCTTTGAATGGCATTGTGGCAGTCACCATGAAATAAAGCAAGATACCCAGCGCCCAGAGATCTGCATACTGACCAATGTAACCTTTATCTTTGAAGAGCTCAGGGGCTGCATATGGTGGAGAGCCACAGAACGTGTGGAGGACATCGATGGGGTAGCAGGATGTGCTGAAACCAAAGTCTCCCACTTTGATGCAGTAGGTGTTGGTGTAGAAGACATTCTCAGCCTTAAGGTCTCTGTGCACGATATTATTTCCATGCTGGGAAAAGAGGAAAATGTGAGATTTGGTTTTCTTTCAGTGGCATCACATAGTTAAGCAGCTCTCCTGCAAAGTTGAGTGAAAGGGATAGTTCTGATTATATGATGTGGGGCTGTGTGAGGTTCTTATCCATAGTCAATGTGTTAGCTATAGTAGATGGTGGTCAGCATGCTCCCAGTTTGGAACAGAGAGGATTACCAGCACTAAATCAATGCCTGCTGAGAACATGAACAGCAACAAAATGTGTTTTGCTATATTTAGAATATTTTCACCACTTTACTATGCCATCAGACAATCTATTCTGATGGGAAACCGCTGTTATATAAGCCAAATATCACTCCAGGAAGAACACGGATGTTCTAGATGTACCGCTCCTTCAATCTATTAGTTTGTGTCTATTATTGTGTGACTTTGGTGAATCTGAACTGTCCTTTTAAAACACCAAAGTCACTCAATAAAACAAACAGACTAGCAGATCCAGGCAGCAGTAGATCAGCAACTGCAAGATAAAAAACTGATTTTTCCTATGGAGTTTGGTTGGTTTAAGACAGCGATATTTGGTTTAACAGACTGTCTGAACACAAAGTAAAGCCATGAAAATATTGTAAATATAGCACACTTTTAAAGTGATATTGATTTTTTAGGTGGCTAAAATTAAAATTAAAAATACCTCATACAACTTCTTGCCAATAATCCTAACTATGCCTTAATGGTAGCCTATGAAAACATTTAAATGCAAAGTCACACCAAAATCTGCATTTTCGGGTGTCATCGTTGCCTTTTATTCATCAGCAGCTCAGTGGCGTAGCCACAGGTGTGCCTGTACCACCCAAAGGGGGAGCCGGCACACCTAAAGATTCAGATGCAGAATGAACTTTTTGTCATGGCCTTGCTAATGCATTTTGAACATACATCAGTTTTTTGTCAAAGCCTGTCCTAATATCAACATGGGTTGTCACAGATTGATTTTCTATGTTTAGAGCTAAGTGCACCTCTCTCTCAGTCGTGTCTAGAAAGGACCCAAATTTGCAAAACTGGCGAGATTTGTCCTCGTTGTTTATGTTAATATGATCACTCTCACATCATTATTTCATGGTTTTGGGGTTCCCGTCTAGACATGACCCCCTCTCTCTCATTCAAGCTCATGACAACAGACCTGTCTGTGAACATGACCGCAAACAGAAAAAACAAAACAAATTTCGGATTTCTTTATGAATCCATCAAAAAGCAAAACTGACTAATCAGAGTAAACAATTGATAGCAGCACCTGCAGCACACATGGTGAAAAGACAGGTACCTCTGCAAACTGTCAGTAGAGCAGGAAGCTAATATTCAAGCTTGCAGACAGGAGGACATACAAGACATGATGAAAAGTTACATTAGTGTGAACCCCAAGTACAAGAACTCAAGAACTTTTAGAGAATCAGCATCAGGTAAGACAACTTTTGCATGCATATTAGCCTGTTATTAAAGTGTTCCAGTGCTCTTGTTATGTTAGTGGCTGCTGTTTTATCATCATCATTTATTGTGTATATTTGGCTCTCCTATATGAGCTATAGGCCTGTGTGCCCAGCTGCTGTGGTATCTCTGTGTGTGTTGACTATATTCCATCTATGTTTTCTGACATGAATACCATTACTCTCATTGACAAATATTGTATATTCATCAAAGCATACAACTTATTTTTAAGGGACATGTAAGAAAACATGCAATGTACATTTTACAGCATATATTTTTATATACAGCTTCTTATATGTGTGTAAGTACACCTGATTGGTGCAGATGTCATTCAGTACTATGTTTATTTTGATCATTTTAATAGGTGCTATCATTAACAACAAACCTCCTCCACACTCAGCTCTATATTGTGGAGACATATGGGCGCACCCAGTTTTTCTGATGCACACCTACAGATGTTTTTCTGGTAACACCAGTGCTCGAAGACATTACATATTTTTTAGTCTGTGCTTTAAAATTATGTGCTGTGCTTTAAAATGAACATTCTGTCATTTTAATATTCTTCACTGAGTATCTTTTCTCTTTTACAACAAAATGTTCTGCTCACAATGTTCACCTGAAGGCTGCTGTTGACTCACCATGTATTTGACTGCAGACAGGACCTGAGAAAACACAAGCTTGCTCTCCAGGTCTGACAGGCGCCCCCTGGTGCTGATACGGGAGAAGAGCTCTCCCCCGTTGGCATACTCCATCACCAGGTAGAGCCGCTTGAACGTCTCCACCACCTCATACAGGCGCACTATGTTGGGGTGAGCCAGCTTCTCCATGCAGGAGATTTCAGAGGCAAAAAGTGCTTGAGATCGCTTGTCCAGACGCACTTTGTCCAGGATTTTTACTGCTACTCTTTCTATCAGCAGAAGATAAGCATGAGAAAAGGCAGTGAGGAAACATGGAATAAACCAATAACTAATTCACTACACTTAAATGCACATCTGACGACTTCTCATGCCACTTTCTACTTCTACTCCACTGCAATTCAGGGGAAACTATTTTACTTTTTACTCCACTGCATTTATTTAGCCTTTGTTACTAGTTAATTTTCATTTTGCACACAAAACATATGAAAATATATGTATGAAAAAGTATAGCTGAAAAGATCAGTTGATTAAGTAATTTTTCATGCAAAAATATTTAATGGTTCCAGTGTCACAAACATGAGGATTTGCTGCTTTTCCTTTTAATTATTTCTGTACATTTTTATTAATTTTTCCTGAATTTGAGGTTTGGACTATTGGCTGGACAAATGAAGCATTGTGAAAGTCTGAGTAAAGGGCTCTGGGTAATTGTGAGGGCATTTGTCACTATTTTCACAATTTTTACAAACCCAACAATCAATCAATTAAGGAAGAAGCTAATCGTCACATTAATGCAGTATTTGTAGTATTTCTTACAGTGTGGCATTAAGTGTTTTTACTGAGGTAAAGGATCTCAATACGTCCTCCACCATGAATACACAAATTTTACCAAAGTTTTTCTCTACCGTTTCTATTATTTCTATTATTATTCCTTATATTATGATGTATTGCTTTTCCTCCCCTACATTATGTCTTGTTGCATAGAGTCTTTATTAGCATCATCTCTATGTAGCACACAGAATCTGTTGTCTGTGAAGGCTGAAGATAGTGCAGATTAGTGGATGGCTGGTTGATGAGATTAGTTATGTCTTCTGACATCTGGACTGACCCTGACTGGATTTACACTGTGTACACTGTGTACATTGTGTTGAGCTGACTGAAGTGTCTTCCACGATATTAATCTGGATGTCTGCACAGTCATTTTGAAACCATTCATTGTGTGTCAGGTAACCAGTCATTTGCTTTCACAGAGAAACTTCTGAGTCTACTACAGTGTGAGCTACAGGGGGGTATGATGAGAGCATCTGTGCATGTAGAAGAAACTCTCAGAAAAAAATATATTCTCCTGGTTTGTAAAAAGATTATGCATATTTAAAAAAGTAAATTAAAAAGAACGTCTACTGTCATGATTGCATACAAAAATGCTTACAAAATACAAAAATGCAATATAATCTAAATGTCTCACAGCATAACACTTAATGAAAAAGTATTTAAATTTAAGAACTGATAGATTAGAGCAGCATCAATCTTGAACATATGACAGTTATATTCAGTGTAGACAAGTTAACATGACCCACTTTAATTGGCTCTGTTTGTAGTGGTGATTCAAATATTTTCGCTGGAGGACATATGAGAGGTGTGGCTTGTTCTGACCTATTTATCACTACTGACAGATTTACTGCAATAACTCTAGTACACGTGCAGGTTAAATGCATCAGCAACAGATAAATGCCATTAAACCAACTAAACTCATTAGTGCATACATGTTAGTTAATATGCATCAAGTATCAACAGAAAATACAATATGTTAAAAGCTTGAACATTTTTCTTGTTTATTTATTTATTTATTTAGAGAGGACAGTGCACATTCATCATACATTTCTGTAGATGTACCGGTGTTAGCCAAAGGCTAGTTTCCAACCGTAGTCCTCCGGCATGATGTTAAAAGCCATTTTTTTAACATTTTGTTAAGATCATGTTAAGGTGTCAGTCAACCACCACATATCCCACCTGATGATCACTGAACCTGTGAAAAAAAGGGGGTTTAAAAAGGCAAAGTATCCATCATCTCACCTCTGGTTAGGTCATGTATACCCAGTCTAACCTGGGAAAAGTTTCCAGAGCCTATCTCTCCTCTGAGCTCGTAAAATCCCACCCGCCGTCCAAATGTCAGATCATCCATCACCCTCTCTGAGTGGGTTAGATCATGAAAGGCCTTCTCAAATGCAGTACGCCGCATCGCCTCCTGCTCTTCCGTCAGATTCTCCTTTGTCTCCTCCTTTCTCCCCATCTTTGGGGAAGTCAGGGTGAAGATGTCCTCCTTACGTGGAGTTGACTTCAAGTGAGCCCCTGAAAAAGAGAAAGAATTAACATGACATTCTTTGATATGCAACAGCAATGTTTGTTAAGATCCGTGGAATTATTTGCTATATATTATTGACTAATAAGTCTATCTAATCACTGGTTCCCAACAGTCATTTATTTCTGTGCAGAAAACTACATGGAACTGTTATTTTTAAAGTTTAGATTAGTTGTACTCAACCTTTGCGAGTTACAACCCATCAGAAAAGTAAGGGTAAGTGTTCAATATGCTGTTGGTCCTTAAAGGGATATTCCCCCCAAAATGAAAATTCAGTCATTATCTACTCAGCCTCATGCTGATTGAAGGTCGTTTTTACTTTTTTAATCCATGAAACACTGCCCTCATTATTTGGGTTAATTGTACATTAATTACACCAGTTAATTATACGTTCATCATTTGTGCTGTACTGTTGTATTTACACAATTTTAATTCAGTGATGTGCAGGGCTGTAGCCAGCATTTTAGAAATACTGATGTCATAATCACTTTGGAAACAATATCAGTGCCAACATATAGAGGAAGATTGTTTTTTTTTTTGTTTGTTTGTTTTTTGTTGTTGTTGGGTTTTTTTTGTACTCTTGGGTGTCAGTTAGCCAGACAGAGACTTTGGTGGTTTCTACACCCAGCAAAAAATGTCTTCCTCAATACAAAGGATGAAGGAAGAAAGAGTTGCTGGAAAATTACAATTTGATTCAACCATATTTCTTTGCAAAAGAGATTATTCACATGTTCCACAGATTCAGATTCAGATTCAAGTTGCATTAAATAAAAAGATACAATAATTTATCTTTAAATGAAATAATACATATTATGCCCTTTAAAATAAGAAATAAAATATTGGAAATGGTCATTTTTGTCTCTGTTGTCTTCTCTAAAATCTAGACTAAAAACAACTATAGACCTAGAGGAGACTGACTCCTCATACATGCAAAATTAAATTAGCAATTTTACTTTCATTTAACATTTTAACATGATAGATAGATAGATAGATAGATAGATAGATAGATAGATAGATAGATAGATAGATAGATAGATAGATAGATAGATAGTGTCCTCAGTGGTAGCTACAGGCCTCGTGATGTGGTTTGTATACTCACGTGTTTTTCCTTTTATGTTCTTCTTACTCCTCTCTGTGTTGATTGCATTGTTTCTGTTATTCAAATACATGATTTCTGTCCAAGACACCAGATGGTGCACTGTTCTCCTATGTAATCTGACTTCTTGAAGATGTTAGAAAACAGCAAGGTGGTAAATTACCAAGAAAACAAACGTCCACAAACCAAAAACTGCAGGAAAAAAGTGGTCGGAAGTGATGTGAGCTGCATGACGTGAATCCAAAACTATCTGTGTGCATCAGGAAAAATCCTCCAAGATGATGCTTCTTAGGTAACAGACTGCCTGGACCAGATGCTGACTGCTCTTTTTCACCTGCTGTCTCCCTGCAGTATGCTGCAGTATTGTCTCCTGGTGTATAATCCAGTGTTACTGAATGACACTCCATAATCTCAGTGCTGAACTCCTCCCACGCAGACAGACAATAGACAGGCTTTACAGAGGCTTCTTTAACCCCTAGACACGAACCTACTGTCCGATGCAGGTGCTTGAACAGGACAGTGATAGGATTATCTTTACAATATATAACCATCATTACTGTTATGGGTCAAGGGGTTATAACCACAGTGAAAGGGGTTGGAACATTTAATTAAGACTAACTGTAAATTACTCACTTTACAATGAGACTACATTTATAATTGTTTATAATTAGGTTACTTATCAGGTTTTAAATGTGTTAGAAATCATTAATAAACAATTATTAATCCTCCAGATAATTCAACCAATGTGATTCTGCATGACCTCGCAATTTTGTCCAATCACTGCACCTTTAACGCAAATTTGACAAATCATCGTAACATCCCGCGAGTTCCACCAATCACAGCAGTCATGCCAACATCATACATGTACATCTCAGTGAACTAACTCAGTGTTTTATTATTTGCTATTTTTTTGTATTTTTATTTTTCTATTTTGTCACAGGTACTGAAAAGAACGCAAGGTTTTTCATCGTTATTGACATTTATCAATGCTCTGTGCACTTTTATATTTTAGAAATTCGTGCTTGCAATTTTGAGTATCCCTCAGGTGCACTACTGTATTTACAAAAATTGTTAGAATTTTTGTAAATGTGAGCCTTTTCAGTAAGGTTACTTAGAACACTCAGAACAGAGTGTAATTTTATTCTTAATGTAACCAGTTGCCTTTGATTCTTCTATAATTATACAAAAAAGGAAAACTGCAACTTTTTTTTCCCCCCGCAATTTTCAATTACTCCTGCAATTTCATAGCAAAAACACCACAAAATATTGCATCACAATCTGCCCAAAAAAGCCTGTGAAATCCTGGAGGGACTGAACTATAAACAAGTTATAAGACAGTTTTCAAATATCGGTGTGGGCTCACTATTTGGAAAGATCCAGTTACCCATTATAATCAGGCTTTATTAATTGTTTTACTTTGTCAGAGGTTCTGTGCTGTTGAAGGCTGCACTGGTAACAAATATCCATTCAAATTCTTCTCATTTTCCACCAAATCAAAACAAAAATTGCTATTTTACTTTCACCACTGCAACCAAAAGCTAAAGAAAGTGAACACAGAGAGTGTGTAGTGTGGCCTCCTGACCGACCTACACAGTCACACAGTGACCCAGACACTGACCATGACACCAGACGGACATGAGGCCAGAGCGTCTGCACAGACACACTGATGGACTGTCTGTTACTCATCAACCTCTGCTGCCCAGACTGGACGCGACGGAGGGATTGTCTAGCAGTCATCACACATAAGCTGCATGGTTATGTCGGGGGTGACTCACTGTAATCCAATCATCACGGCGTGTGATCATCTCGGCACGTGCAGCGTTGAATTATTGCTGGGAAGTGAGGCTGCATTCAAACAGGTGTGTTTGATAAAAGAGGGGGCACTTTCAGTATTTTCAAGACAAAAAAAATATGAAATCAACTGATCAGTTGGGAAAGGGTTTACCCAATTTACAAGAGAAACAGGAAGCTGGTCACTGAGTACCAGAATATATTAAGAATACAATGTGTGCTACTGATAAAGACGAGAAAGAGATGAGAACAGATGAAAAATCCATTTAAGCTATCTGCAGGTAAGGTGTAAGTTATTGATATTGAATTAAACTTGAGTTGTCAGTAATTTAATTGTTAACAAACAATGAAATTACAATAATGTCATGTTGCTCATTATTAGTGATGCTATGACTGACATTGTTTGAGGTGTTTTTGTTACATGTGCAGCGATAAAATAGTTTTAAATGTAATCAGATTGTAATTATCGTCATATTTTTGTCTTTCATGTTACTATCGATTTTCTATTTTCCATTTACACGTTTTGACTTGCAGTGCTTGCTTTCATCTTTCTTATATTTTCTCCTGTTTGTTGTTATGCATCAATATACATATACATAAAGCTAATTCTTCATGTGAATAACTTTTAAGCCAACATGAGGAGTGTTTAGAAAATCACATAATCTTGTGAGAACTGGACAAAATTATCTGCTGAGGAAGATCATGTGATCAACCAAAACTTCCAGAACAGCTACCAAAGGAGCCTGTTGTGAGATTTTTTTAAACAACACAGCATTTAATTTCAAAGTTAATTTCTGATTGTGAGACTCAAATTTAATAGCCTCTGACCCCTGATGAAATTAGTAAATTCTAAGGATTCAACAGAAGTAAATCTGTTCCACATTTTACAAAACAAAACATGACACAGTTGAAGTAATACAGCCATTACAGATTTGCCCCCCTCCATCCAACAAATTGGTCTTTATAGAGATTTATAGGTTTTTTTGACAACATATCTCATGATCCACATAATTAAATCAAGGAATTAACAACTAATCTGTGTTTTGCCAGGATTATGATAGAGTTTCAATAAGATTTGTTGTATCTTCATGAAAGGAATCAACAATTGAAACTGCTGTAGGCGTCACCTTAATCAAGGTGTCTGGGTGCTGACGGCTCTCTGAACGATGATCCGTTGATCCCGGAGAAAATGAGGGGATCACATCAACACTTCAAAGAAGGACTAACACCTGATTAATATACCAGTAAAATGCCAACATTGTAACATAGATAAACTTTATTTTTTTCCTGTAATCAAAATAAGAGTGTTTAGGCTGAAAAAAGGACCAACAGTATTAAGATTTCACCTGTAAATGAGATGTATTCTGGGCCTTTTGCCTTTAAATCTTTCTAAATCTATTAAGTTTGTCTGAATATTATATATAAACCGGGTTTGACATGAAAACATAATGAATATAAAGGTTTTCTAAATCTTGTCCTCTCTCCTCTGTAAAGAAGCTGAGGTTTGAAGGGCAGTTCTGAGGGGTCTGACCATTTGGTGTCATGTTGAATAAACACAAAGGTGCTGGAGTTTTCTGCAGGGGAGGCTCTCAGGCCCCCACGCTGATCCTGTTTATGTGTTTGGGGCAGGTTTTGTTTTAAGTCGGAGGTGCTAAACACCTTCCCCCTGAGATAAAAGATGATTAATGCCTTTGAATGAGCGACACTTTAATGGCTCAAGGCTACTTAAACACTTCATTAGGGTGAGCTCGGGCCCGTCGACACACTCGAGCCAGCGGGCCCCTCGCAGCAGAAACAGAAAAGCTGCAGTGACTCCCTTTGAAGTGGCCCCTGATTGTAAGAACTCATGGAAATTTGATTAGCTCTCACTTTTTTTTTTGACTCCACACCACTCTGAGAGCTGGTTTTCAGGTCACATTTGGGGCTGAAGCTTGATCTCGTATAAATATCAGAGGGATCAGTGAGCAGAGGGACACTCAGGATCTGGCAGCTCAGGAGCAGATTGGGACTAAAGCCATGGATGTACCCCGACCATTCCTTCTCCTCCTGTGTGCCCTCCACCTGACCTGTAAGTACTGTTTACTCTATTATATTCTACTGTATAGACATGGCTATTCACTAACTGGACCAACACCAATTTGCTCAAACATCCTTTGTGATTTGACTGGAAACATGAGTCATAGAAGGTGTGATACTGGGAACTGTGTGTGCGAGATATGTTTACATGCATTATTTTAGCTGCACTGCAAGATGTTTTTCACAGACAGCTATTTCTAAATGTTCATATACCTGTCTGTGCCAAAATAACTGCTAACTAATGCCTTTCATGAACAAATGATCTTGAATACACTCAATTCCTGCGCTATTGTGTCCTATGTTTGACTTGTATGTAGATAGAGATTGACAGTATTTCAGTTAAATCTATATAAAATATCTATTTAATAACTTTAGAGTACTCTGGGCAGGAAAAACTGTTAGTTTGTATCAAATTACATAAGAGCTTGTATTTGTGTGTATACGAAATATTTAAAATACACTATTTGATGAGCCATTTTATTCTAAAACAGCCTCCAAGACCAATGGAGGCCAGTTGAATGACAAAGACATCTTTGACATTAAATCAAAACTGTCATTTTTCACATGTTACTGACAATTTTAGTTAAGTTGGATGTTTTAAACTACAATTCTTGCCTAGATCTATTGGTCCTTTCAAGTCAGACCCATATTTAGTCTACCAAATGCCTAAGATGTGGTAATATTAGTTTGTATAGAATTTATTTTTGTGTTTTCAAAATACAGATTACTTGTATTTTAAATACATATTTTCCATACCAGTATATTGGTTTGATTTGATACATTTGATGAGAAAGTATTTGTAATTTGTAATAAGATATTTTTTTATGTATTTGAGCCCATCTCTGTACGTGGATAAATAGATCTGAATCTGCTCATTTTAGAAAACACTTTTTTTTTTTATCATTCACAAAGAAAATATAGACTTACTAGAGTATGTTCTCCATGGTGGTGAGGAGGTCATGAAGCTCAGGTTCCTCCTGAAGTGGTTCAGTGTCCTCCTGGGTTCACATTCTTCATGTGCATCTTATAATCTGCATGAATCAGAATTTTTCTCATCAAAATATGTATTTAATGTGATTTTGTTGCTCTGTACATGCGACCTCTATTGCATGCCTGTCCACCCTGGGAGAGAGATCCCTCCTCTCTGGCTCTCCCTGAAGTTTCTTCCAATTTTTTCTCTGTTTTGGGGAAGTTTTTCCTTATGTGAATTGAGGGTTTAAGAACAGAGGGTGTTGTACTTGGCTGCTAGATATGATCTTAGACTACTGTTGTTTTTGGCTGATGTGCTTTTAATGTGTCTGTGTGTTCTGTACTATACTACAAAGTGCCTCTCAGGGGACATCAGTCTAAGTTGGCTGTATAGATTACAAAGTCACCCGCATGGGACAAATTGTGATTTTGGGCTATATAAAAACTTGACTTCCTTTTCATCAAGAAAAATTCTAACAGTGATAACTGACTGATGTTTGTTGTTCTGTTTTTCTAGTGACCGGAGTGCTGAGCAAACACATAGATCACAGAAACCTGTTCACACAGAGACTGTGCTGCAAGAGACAGAGCCACTTTGTCTACATTGGACAAGGTAAAACACCGCATTTACACCACATGTTGAGTGAAGCCATTCCTCCGCCAATAAAAATTTAAAATAGCCTTTAAAACACATCTGTAATCCTCCAACAGAAGCCAGAGTATGAAGAAAACATGAGTGCTGCACTAGGTTGAAAAAGTCGGCTAGTGTTGGTAATATAAAAATGAAAACCAGGTACTCTTCAAGGATAGAGAGAGAATTAAATAAATTTTAAAAAAGAAGCTGAAAATGTGATTTGTCAAAAAGGTTGAGTAATCTAAAAGCAACTGAGATGAATAAAAACAAAAATAATCATTGTCATAATAATTCCCTGGCTGTCTGGCATCAAATTGAATTTGTTTGTATGTCTCTCTGTCTGTCCACAGACATCTCTGGCAGTCCTGTCAGTGTGGATGTGGGGATGTGCAGGTCTCACTGTGTGGGATCACCCAGGCCTTCATCACATGAAGCAGGACAGCAGGAATACTCCAGACATTCCTCAATGCTGGAATTTCTCAAGAGCAAAAAAGTAAGAGAAGTTTCCACATGCGGCCACAGGGGGGCGCTGTGACTGTGTGCTTGTCTATAAAGTTTGTTCAACTGAAACTCCAATAGGCCAATTCTCCAACAGTAGCTAAAGATATTTTAGAAGTAAAATATATTTTCGTGTCATTAGTAATATATTTGCAAGATAAACAAGTTTTAGGTGGCAACTCTGCCCAAACTAAACAGTAAAATTAATCATAACCTACAAGAATAAACACTTGTGGCCAAATAATTTGCACCACTCACAGTAATACCCGGAGAAACATGTTTGGACATGTCTATAATGTCTCTTGCCTTTATAACAGATGAGGAGCCGCGGACCTGCAGTAGCAGAGAGCCCGGAGCCGCTGAACCAGCTGCCCTCCTGCGGGATGAACCAGGTGTGTGAGCCGACCGGGATGCGTGTGGAGCGGGTGCTGCTATTCGAGGGGCCCCGGGAGGTGGAGGTGATCGAGGAGTGTCACTGTGAGGTCAAACTGACCCAGTGCATCCGAGTCCCCGCGCTGAGGACTTACTACTCTGAGACACCGTATGAGACGGTCATCGATGTGGGAGGATGCTCCAAGTCCAAGGGGTCACCAGGTGTGTGTGTGTGTGTGTACCTGTAGTGAAGCTGTGTGTTTCAAGCAATAACAATCAAAACAGGAAGAGGTGCTCAAATGAACAGTGATCAATAAAAATAACCCTCAAAAGACAAAATATTGAACTTCAGATTGCAAAAATATGCAGTCAGTTGATTAGTTAGTCTGTTTTATAATAAAAAGGGGTAATGAACAGAGAGATGGAAATCAAAACATATCCCAGTGTTTCAAATTACAGATACTTGCTCAACAAATGTATCCAAATAAAATACAAACTAGTGGCAAGGAATATTTAGTATTTAGTACGAGTAGGCTGATTTGTAATTTGAAAGTACAAAAACATAAACCAATATGATCACATTTTAGGCATTTGGAAGCCTCAATATATAAATAAAGTGCCAACATGTAAGAATTTTAGTTTAAAACAAACAAACCAAAGCAAAAAAAAAAAAAAAAAAAAAAAAAAAAGAAAAGAAAAACATTTTTGATGTTATATCAAAGGCATCCATGTCTTCAAACTGGCTTCCAAATGCAACATTAAATAATGTATTTTTAATATTTCAAATGCACAAATACAAGCTTGTAAAGCATTTTGTTACAGATTATATCTTTTTAAAATACAAATGAAAAATACTTGAAAGTATTTGAATTTGTAGTTTAGATATATTTAAATGGAATACTGCTCATCTCTGGGTGTTTTAATGGGTTAGGGTTAGTCAACTCTCAGTTGTATTTGGACAGTTTAAACGATGCAAGAAACCTTTCAAACTACCCTTATAAAAGTCTTCATAGTCAATCAATAATCAAAGTAGGATCACTATAAATTACAATCCATCAGAACAGCCAACCTTAGCTCTTTCCTTGTTCCGAAACATGGATCATGATACATCTTAAAATATTTTATCCTTCCTGTTGGTCCCAGACCCCTGTTTGGAAAACACTGATCTAGTGTATTAAAATACTTGTCAGCATGTTTGAGAGTAATCCCAAAGCTAATCCCGCGTTTTAAAGTTCGGTTTGTTTACATTTGGATCACAGATTATAATCTTCTTCTCCTTCAATCCTTCACAGAGGGATTCTCCTGCGTCCCCACTAAGTTTGACTCAGCCTTGGTGGAAACCCCCAACAAAGCCGACCTCATCCAGACGGTGACGGCCTGTGAGCTGAAGGAGAGCTGCTATCGGGTCCCATATGTGGAGTATTACTATGAAATAGTCCACCATGAAGATGGAGTCAAAGAGGAGAAACTAAAAGTAGGTGTAATCTCCAAACTATCAATAAAATCTGGAATCCAAAGTCTTGAATCCAACTTTATGTTTCAAAATAGGCTTCATTTCTTCGTAGCATGGCAAACTTAACACTTGAACAGTCCTTCATTTGTGATGCTGGTTTCACACTCTCTTTTGTGATGAAATTGAGAGGAAATGGGGGAGGGTCTAACCAGGTGCCAGACAGTAATGAAGTATCTTTATTCATCAGACACATGTGTGGAAGACGGCACTTAATCAAGCTAATCCACTGACTGGCCACCGGCTGGCACCGCACGTCCTGGTGTGAAGGACTCCAGTGTTGCATGCTTATTCATGTGCAGCCTGCAACAATACACATTACAGACTGGCAGATTTGAGTGTCTCAGCTCATTTTTTATTCAGGAAAACACAATTAAAACCTGATTTAAACCATTTTATTGGCCAGAAAATGAGGATTTAGACTCATTATTCTTCCTGAAACTTTATGTCAATCAACAAGGTTCAAAGTTCATCTACAACTGTCTTAAATATCAATATAATTATTTGTGATGAACATCAAACTTTATGTGAAAAATAACTTATTAGATTTGAGTTGTTAAAGCTACTACAAGGAGTTTTTAACTGGTTGCCACTGGGTTGGATTCTCCATCAAATCAGACAAAACAAGCCTGTGTTTACATTTTCCCCTCCAGAGTTATAGTGAATCATACATTAGCCATTTAAAAAGAAGCAGAAGTAGAATTTCATTTAGATCATTTTATTTTTGGCATTATATTTTGTGGTTATTTGGGTGGAAACACTACCATTTTTATGGAAAGGGCCTCCAAAATATGAAAGTTCCTTGTAGTAGCTTTAAGATAAGATTTAAGCTGAATTCTTGGACACAGCTGGACGTCTGCTGTGTTTTAGCTCAGCAGCAAAGGTGCGAGCACAGCTCAAACACAAATGGCCCCCACAGGTGTCGAATCAAAGCAGTTAAGATGCTAAACAGCAGCTGCCCCCGACTCAGGCAGGTCAATATTTGTGAGCAGCTGTGAGCTGATTGCCCTCTCTATTCTCTCTGTGTTGCTAATTCTTGACAGGAAATAGATGTGGGCAGATGTTTAGGAGGCTGCACGACAGGAAACCGATGCCTTCTCAGGTACGTATGAACACAGCTGCCACACACACACACACACCTCCTCTGCCCCACTCATAACAATTGCCTGTGAGCTCTGACACTTTCTGCACTCAGCATGTGTCCCTCTGATGCCTTCTGCTTTATTTTGAGACTGTGACAGACGTCTAACTGTAATTTCAGTTTCTATGAAATATATGCCAAGAATGAGAGGTTCACAGTCTTAAATTTGCCTCAAAGTTCCTTTGTCATATTGTTGAACCTTTTTTGGCTCAAGGAGGAAACTGCTGCATAAACAAATGCCAAAAACGTGATCTTTGAATATAGTGAATCCATACTCATACACTCCTCTTTTTTTGCCCTTAAGTGGCTTAAAATCATTGAAATAGTCTTTTTCTGCACTGTTTGACAGTAAAACATTAATATTCTACATCAGCAGATTCTTTATCAGAATCATATTACCTTTATCAAACTGCAGGAGTTATCCTGGTTGAAACTGACAATAAAAAAAGATCCAAAACTGGACAGACAGCTACTTGATACAATAAAAGAACCTCACACAATAAAGTTTCACTGGACATATCAACAGTAACCAAGATACTTTAAGTTAGGTATTTAATTGAACATTTTCTGTGCAAGTATATACTTTGGGTGAAACATACAGCATATTAAATGGGTGTTTGATGTGGAATTTAATGTTTTTTTGTTTTGTTTTTTTTCATTTTTCTACTATAGGAGTCCATCTGATCCAGAAATCTGCCACTTATGGTCTGAAAAACAGTCAAGCTCTTGCGTTCCTCAGGGCTATGACAGCCACAGCTTCCTTAACCAGCATGGACAGATGCGCACTGTCCTCTCCATCACTTCCTGCCTATGCCAGAACTGAAGACTGCGCCCCCTACTGGAAAATTACTTCCAATCCCCTCTCAGGAGCATTGACTGACAATGACACATTGTTGACCCATCAAAACTGTTTATGAATTTGCAACCCTAAAGTATTATTGTATTATATGTAATATATGTAAAAATGATAATTTTGTAAATAAATTTAATACAACAAACTTTGAAGACTTGTCATTGGAGCACTGTAGAACACTTTTCCCCCCTAAAACTACAGATAAAACATAAACCTTTTGGAAAGGTATCACAGGTACACTACTATGAAACTGAACTTTAAATGACATTAGAGACATTCTATCACAGAGCAAAAAACGTGCGTTGGCCTCTTGAATTATTCTACTTTAATTTCTCGGTGTCAGAAGTGAAAGTTATTAAAATAATAAGGGGAGAGCAGGGCATGTTGTCACATGGAAAAGGCTAAATTGTTTTACATAATTTGGTGACAAATTGCTGAAATACACAGGAGGGTGCATGATAAGCCTTTAATTGTTAAAAAGGTTTTAAGTTATAAAATATATTTTTGTAGCGATATTCAAACAGAAGGAAGGAAGCACGAATGGAAGCCTGTTAAAATGATCTGAAAATAAAAAATGAAAGACCAACAATGGCGGCAGACCATCTGACATAATGAAAAGAGCAGTGAGGCAGGTAAAGCTGGATAATATTGATAATAGACAAAACATCTGCCTAAATAAATCAAACTTTTACTTTTACCTGCTGAATGAGTGTGGAAAGCCTTTGCTTTTATACATGTTCTTATTTGTTGACAAACTACCCTGTAAGTCTATATTAATATGAAAAGTGAAAATCTAAAGATGACACATTTGTGCACAATAATTTATTATTTCATTTAGAGCTACTACAAGAAATGTTCACATTTTGTTGATTTTGGAGGCCCCTAAGGTAATAACCACAAAGCATAATATCAAAAAATAAAGATAACTAAATAAAAATTTACTGCTTCTTTTTAACTTGCTAACAAACTACTTAGTATAACTTTGCCCGGGAAAATATAAACAGGCTTATTTCCTTTGATTTCAAAGAGAATCTGACTCAGTGGCAGCATTAAGAATGATTATATAGAAATACTCAATCCTCTCGCTGATGGTTTTGTTTACTTATGTAGTTCATAAAGAGGCATCAGTAATAAACTGAAACTGTTTTCATTAGCCGTTAAAAACTTCTTGTAGTAGCTTTAAAGTAAAAATCAAAAGATTATTTGTGCACAATCTTGTATTACTTAATTCTGTATAGAAAATGAGTGACTGTGATGTTCTGAGACCAAGAAATTAAAGTGGAAGCAAAAGTGTGACAAGATACCCTGGTCTCCCCTACATGAAGGGAGAAGATGTTAATTCAACAGAAACAAGAGGGAGTATCTGGAGACCTGACAGATTGTCTTTTAGACTTTTATCTATTTGTCTTTACAAACTAGAGATCAATAAATTCAGAAGTAAATTTGAATCAGTCTCAGCCTTTTAAGTTTCAAAGAGCCAAAATGAAGCTTTGAAGGAGCACATGAAAAGAAAAAAACTATTTTTGTCCCTTTGAAAAAACACACGTGCAGTTAATAGCTCCTTATTTTGATATGAACGTGTGAAACAACACTGTTGTGCTTTTTCTGTCATCCGAAGAGTAGAGAGGAGGTTTTATGGCTTGCTTTCAAGGTGTCATGTAGAAAAAAAAACTTTGATCTCTTAAGTGTTTATGACAGTGGGGGAAACAAACTTTTTTTCAGGGCCAATCTGCGTTTTCGCTTGTGCGTAAAGATCAAAGTGACCAAATGGCACAGGGAGTCATTTCTGAGTTTCCAAGGAATAAATTGAGTTTGCTTTGAGAAATAAACGAAAAATAAAGTTTAAAGATTAAGTTATATTTGTGTTTTTTGTGCTCAGAGTTAATATTATCTAATTATCAAATTATCTCATTTGTGGTTATTTCTTCATGTAAAGAGGTAAAAGATACCAAAAACTCAAAATTACAAACTATCAGGATGATTCACTCTACTTAAATCGTCAGGGGATTCGTAGATTAAGCTTCATTCAGAACGATTTATACCACACTGCTGTAAAATACATAAAGAAATGTGGAGAAAATGATGGCGCAGTAATCTTTTTAGCACCACATCAGCTTTGCAGGAGGTCCAGTTGGAGCTCTTCTAAAAAATCCAACAGCAAATTTGCTGATTATCCAGCTGTAACTGGATAAGCAGTTATGTAAATCTGGCGACGTGCAGACAACGACACCCGTCTCTTTATCGAAGTAATTGGTTTCCACCTAAGACACTGTCCCCATTATTCTAATTTAATGGATTCATTTAGGCGCAGTTAACCTCCTGCGGTGAGTGCACTTCCTCAGGAGATCAGCTCCAAGTCTGTTCTGCTTATATTACTCACATTTTTCATATATAAAATGATAAATGATATGAAAAATGCATTCCACTGCACCATAATCACTCGTGGATGAGTACAAAGCTGTTTCAAAGGCTGGATTTCGTTTATTTGAGGCTTTATTGCCAGACGTGGGGACAATGGGCTTGAATCAAATCTTCACACCTTGTTAACACCGCCATTAGTCTCCCTTTACATTCGCTGATTGGTGATTTACATTTGCGACCAAATAGCATCTTTACTGCTGTTTACTGAGGCTTTGGGGGCCCTGAAGAGTGAACGGCAGCATTTGATATAAAAAGTGGAGCCTCCAGGACTCTGCAGTCACTTCACCCCCAAGCTGAGGGCCGGTTGTGTGGATCGAGAACGCATTGATGCAGCAGGAATCTACTCAAGCTTCAGACATGTTGATGTTTGTGCTCAGCCTCGCCACGTTGGTGTGCGCAACAGCCGCACGGCCTTCACTCAACTATCTGGAGAACCACTTCACCGCCGAGAACGAGTCTGAGGAGGTCCGTTCAGCTGCCATCAAGAGGCTTCTGGAGGTTTTTGGGATGGAAGACCCCCCTGCTATCCATGGACACAAGCAGCCGCCTCAGTACATGCTCGACTTGTACAACACGGTGGCTGATGTGGACGGTGTGACCAAAGACCCCAATCTGCTGGAGGGGAATACCGTGCGCAGCTTCTTTGACAAATGTAAGCGCAGATTTGTGCTTCTGGTTTGTGTAGAGAATTAATTACAGTTCAAATGTAGCTATTTTCTGGTGTCTAATGATGTGGTTTCCGTTGCAGTGCGCAGTGAGCAGGTGGAGTACAGGTTCAATCTGTCCACGGTGGCCAGAACTGAAAAGATTCTCACTGCAGAGCTCCATCTCTTCAAGTTGAGACCCCAGGCATCACTGACATTCCACAGACACCATTTCTGCCAGGTGTGTACCATTAAATACAGTATTCTAGATGAACTGTTATTTCAGACATATTTTCCATTAATTCAGCCTGACATACTTGCTTCTTTGAAATCTTTGGGCTCTCAACTACAAATTTAAGTCAGCATATCAAGTTTTGTGCTGTTTTGGCTGCACAGCTTGAATTTGTTTATGAGGTTAAACCACGGGATTCATCTTTAATAATGCAAAAAAGTTGATGTATTGCACAGTTGTAACTGATATCAGCAGATTCTTGATCAGAATACCCTCATAAAAATCCACAAGATTTATTCCAGCTACCCCAGAGTTAAATACAAATAACTGAATTGTTTAATTCCAGGTTAAAAGAAAATATGCTTAAGTTATTAAAATTTAATTTGAGTAAACTTGTACTTTTCTGCCTTTTTAAAGTATATGTAAAGTGTAGTTTTAAAAGTGTATTTCAAAATAGATGTTGCTAACTTCTGTTTCAGTCTACTGAAAATAAATATAAAAGTTCTACAATAATTGAAGTAGTATTTAATTTTGTAATTACAAGAAGCGTACTTTATCGTTAGTGTATTATGTGGTGTACATCAGTGTAATTTTTAAAAAGTATCTTAAATTGCAGATACGTTGGTTTACTTTTGAAAAGTATAATTATTTTCAAGTCCACATATACATATACACAGTCATATACTTTGAGTGTACTATATATATGAATTGTTCCACTTAAGCACATAAAAGTACACTATAAACTCAAAATTGTGCTTTTCTACAATTGCAACTAAAATATACTATATAAATATATATATAAATAAGTTGTTCCAAAACAGCAAAATTCAAATTAACTAATTATTAACATACTTGAAGTATACTGATGATTCGTCTAACTGCAGGTACATTCAAGTATGCTAAAATGTAATATTCTCAGCATATTATGTTTCCCCAGTTATGAAATGCAACAAAACACCTTCCTGACCCCTCATCTCCTCTGTTTCACTCAGGTTAGTGTTTATCAGCTGCTCGACACCAGCAGAAACAACAACACACAGGGGAGGAAGCTGCTGTCTTCTCGACTCATCCCAGTCCACTCCACTGGCTGGGAGGTGTTCACCATCACACAAGCAGTAAGTATCTACCTCTCTTCATGGCCTGTAGCTGAATTCTGTACATATCTGCCAAAATGATCTGTTCTAATCGTTTAATGTGAACCTCTTCCTGAAGGTCCGCTCCTGGATGGTAGATGAAGGCAGTAACTTGGGGCTCCACGTGGTGGTTCAGACTCTGGGAGGAAGTCAGATGGACATGAAGATGATCCGCTTTGCTTCAGGACGCCACCACCACCAGAGCAAACAGCCCATGTTGGTGCTCTTTACTGATGACGGACGCCGCTCTACTACTATTGAAAGCACAGGTGAGACTTAAGCTTCAGTGTCATTTGATTGAGACAGTAAAATGACATTAATGGTTCCACCTTTCAGCAGCATTGGCTGCTTTTCCTTTTCATTACTTTAATAATTGAAATGTTTATTATTTTTTGGTTTGTATAATCTTTAAGTTTGGTTGTGAAATGTTTCCCTATATTCAGAATTCTTACCACCAAACAATCAATCGATTAGTTGATAAAATAATCTGCAGATGAATCTAGAATGAAAATAAGGATAATTGAATCTCATTCCCAGGTTGTCAAGCACTGTTTTAAAGGTTATTACAAAACCTTTGCCCAACATCAAAAATAAAATGTCTGCCCCAGCTTTAAGGACCCCAAATGGTTCTTTCACTTTAGAAGATGTGCTGTACACCATTTAACATACAACACAACTCAACTTTGCATTCTGGGAACCTGCTAAGACTCATACAACATGCTGCATAAAATCCTGTGTTTCTAACAAAATGCTCTCCTTTCCTTCACCAGATCCAAACGACACCACTGCCACTTCCAGCCTGCCCCAGGCCCCCATGTCCGGCCCACCCTCCCGCAGTGCCCGCTCTCTGGACTACAGCGAGGAGGAAGGCATGTCTTCGTCCTGCCAGCGCCTGCCCCTCTACGTTGACTTCGAGGAGATCGGCTGGTCTGGCTGGATCGTGTCCCCCCGAGGCTACAATGCGTACCACTGCAAAGGCTCCTGCCCCTTTC
Organism: Lutjanus campechanus; assembly: GCA_027495735.1. Classification (NCBI taxonomy): domain Eukaryota; kingdom Metazoa; phylum Chordata; class Actinopteri; order Lutjaniformes; family Lutjanidae; genus Lutjanus; species Lutjanus campechanus. Next base: position 1,128 of record JAJHUR010090056.1, on the reverse strand, counting down.
CTCTGGGTCAGAACATGAGGCCAACCAACCACGCCACTGTCCAGTCCATCATCAACGCCCTTAAGCTCATGAAAGGCATCGAGACGCCGTGCTGCGTGCCCGACAAGCTCTTTTCCATCAACCTACTCTACTTTGATGATGATGAGAATGTGGTGCTGAAACAGTATAATGACATGGTGGCTGGAAGCTGCGGCTGCCACTGACATCAACCAGTCACTGGTGTTGGACTGCACAGATATTCATGAAAATAAAATGTAAATCAGGGTTTTGGTACATTGAAAGCCCTTTAAAACCCAAATAATGTGCAGAGTCCCATATGCGGCATTGTAATATATGTAAATATCCATAAATTATAATATATGGCAGTGATGGAAGTGTTATCCTGTGAGAGATGTAAATGTGTATATTTTATGTTGCTGTTGTGAATTCTTACGCAGAATAAATTGTGTAAACGAAAGATTATTGAGTGACTTTATTTGCTAAATTCGTTTCACTCAATTTCAATTTTATTTGCACAATATTTTGAGAAGATGTAAACTGGAGTGTTATTGATTATGACAGAACAACAAAATAGTTAGCTATCAAAATGGTCAGTATTTGGGTAAAATTGTATGAATTCATGCAGCCAATTAGGAGATATAAACTTTTCACATTTCTGGGGCCTCCTAGAAGTGAAATTCAATGTGCTTTGATATGTTAGCTTCATAAACACTCTTGAACATGATTTTCAGGTTGATACCTCAATGCATTCATTTGTAATTCCTTTGATAACTCAACAAAGTCTGTAGATGATACTGACTCATTTTCAGGATAATTGCCCCTACGGTCTGCTGGAGGAGTTTTCAAAAATAGGATTTTGATAAAATTGAGAAAAGGCCAGAAAAGTTTTTAAAGTAGAAGACTAATTGAGAAAATGTGCAGATGAATTGAACAATTAAAATATGACAAGCTGTCTTCAAGATAACTGCAAAAACATAAACTTGATTGTTATAGCACCACCTTGAGGTCAGTGAGTGCTACTTTTGTTGCCTGACTGGGTGGAATTTGCAACCCACCTGCCAATTTTGGTGAGTTTTGGTCTTACAGTTTTAGCAGAGAAGAATAAGAAAGAAAGAAAGAAAGAAAGAA
>JAJHUR010090053.1:1888-25839 GCA_027495735.1 Lutjanus campechanus | reverse complement strand
CACTTGACTACATTTATCATTAATACTGACTGGACATCCACATAAAAAAGCGCTGAATGCTCCCTTTAAAGGACTAGTCTGTAGGATTTAGTGGTATCAAGCTGTGAGCATGCAGATTACAAACACCTTGCCCCATCACCTCCCACCGAGAATGTAGGAGAACCTACAGTGGCCACGAAACTTGAGCTAGTGTTTGGTTTGTCTGCTCTGGACTGCTGTGGAAACATGGCAGTGCAACATGGCAGCCTCTGTTGATATAAAGGGCTCATTCTAGAGTAATGAAAATAAAATTCTTATTTTCAAGTGATTATACAGCAGTGAAAACATACTTATGAGTATTATATTCAATTTCTACCATATTCTGCTAATAAATCTTGCACAAAGCACCTTTAACCTATGTGCTCTGCAGACAAGCAGCTCAGGATGAGTGAGCTTTCACACTGATACTCAGGCTGTGGGTTGACTCCATTGTTCATAAAGGTCAGTGATGTTTGTACATTCAACTATTGTTAAATTAATGAATGCATCTATGCACCTTTCAACATGTCTCTGTGTCCATGTGCGTGTGATCTACTTCAACATAAACGAGAAACAGAGAGCTCCATTCATTCTGAGGCTTCCTCTGGTGCACCAGAGAGGGAAGGACTGTCAAGTGGTGGGAGTGACCAAAAATACAAAAATGTATTACACTGCAAAGTCTCGCAGCCACCTCAGTATGAATGGTGGAGCTGCACAGGACAGGTCTGCTGCAGCAATTAAGAAAGTTAGTGAGGAGAGGCGCACAGAGAAAGGGAGATTGAAAGCGCACATTGTGTTTAGGATGATTTTTAGTCCGCAGTGCACAAGTATGAAAGTGAAAGAAAGTGTGTCAGGTCAAATATTGGCGCAGATGCGCGCCTCGCAAACGTTGGCTGAGTTTAAAAAGAAAAAGAAAAGACGTGCAAAGTTTGCGCCTGGCCGCCAGTGATGTGGGGTAAGTCTGTCAGTTAATTTTCTTTAAGAATTACACACGTAAAAGTCAACTTTTCCACCTCGCAGCTGCGCTCTCAAACGAGGAAGCAGTTTAAAACTTTGATGCAACTCAGAGGCTGAATTTGTTCAGTTTCGCACCAATATTTCAACACTTTTCAGCACAGAATTAGACATTACAGAACTGTCAGCTCTTCCACGAAGTTTGAGAGAGAGGCTCAAATGCCTTGCATAGCTCAGCCATGCGTAATGGGCGGTTTGCGCAAAGATAAAAGGAAGTATGCGGCGTCAGAAACCCGGATAGTAACCCATCTTCCTCTTTCTTTTGTATTTTTTTTTTTTTTTTAAGCTATTGAATGACATATTCTGAAACACTTTTATATTACTTGGCTGCACCTTTTCACTCTGTGTGCTGTAGCCATGACCGCACAACCAGCGTCACGCGAGCAGCAACTGGTTATTATTATTAGACAATTTTCTTGTGACTTGTGAGAACTTCACTGATCTTTTTATAGTCCGATCCTTATCACTGTGTCAAGTTTAGTTGGTGAGCGTCACCTCCTGGAAAGAGTCTAAGCAGAATGCAGTCAGTGGGCGTCTCTTAAATACCTTGTGGTGTCGTCATGGGATGCTGCGTTCAGGCGCTGTCGGAAAGGAAGGCTGCCAAATGTGCTCATGCCCCAGAATTCAATCTTCAAAGACACAACCAGTCGTGACCAAACAGAATGACAAACTATGATTTTGCAGCTTTTCAGAATAGATTGATGTACTTACTCTGTAATAATGAAAACAAAACCAGACACATGATTGAGTGTTTGATAAAAAATAATCTACAATTTGTGACAACTGAGAAACATTACACATAAATTTTGATGTTGATACTAAGACATACACTTAATCTGCCTTATCAAATTTAGCTTTTACAGCTGCACAGAACAAGTATCAATTAGCTGACAAAACAGTTTTATTATAGAAAGAATGCAGCAACACTTTAGGTTAAAAGGAAAAAACTAATTTTTATTATTTATTGGTTATTTTTTTTATTTTAGGTAGACCCACAGCCCATTGTTGAAGCTGCCTGAACTGGTGCAAATGAATTAAGATATAACAAATATGATGGATAATGCTAGTATTTAATTGTTCAAATGAAGGAGTTAGTGGCTTTGCACCACTTTGCTGCCATCTTGAATTTAAGGTCCTTAATGGGACAGAATTTGGCAGCTAGTCTACTTTCATAAGGTTCAATTATGACCTTGGGAATAGTAGTTTGACCAAAAGCTGAAGCCAAGTTAGACTTACTAGATTTTTGCCGAGCTTTCAACTGCAGAGAAAACCTAGTAAGTGGACCTTAGATTAGGTTTTTATCAAACTAGCCTAATTTACTCCAGGGTTGTTTGTGTTCGCGCTTGTTTGTCCATCACACATGATTAATTTCTCATTACATACAGTAATTAATCTCTTTGCCGACAATTACAGCTCAAATTAAGTTGTAATAGTCATTTGATAGCTGAAATTTCAGCTCTCTTGTTTCCTGTTCCTACTGGCTGTGGCATTATGTCAGTATTTCCAACAGTATTTGAACTCATCACGACACCTGAGAGAATAATTCTTCTGACATAACCTGCTGTAAATGCACTAGTTTTCTCTTATTTTCACTTTCTATGATAACTTCTGTTTCCTCTGATGCAACACTTAAAGATTCAAAGAAAAAAACCTGAGATAATATCTCTCAACTTTCTTACTACTTTTCATATTTCCTTTAGCCAATCATCGTGTTGTCGCTTCATGTCACCACAATTTTAAGTGTAAAGATGTAGATGAACTCTAGATGTGGATGCATGTTGGTGTAGTGTGTGTATGAGTTTCATAATGAGTGACATGGGGTTTCCCTGCCCCCTGTTTCCTCCATTCATGTGGCTGGAGACTGAGAAGTACAGAGCTGTCAACCCGGATATGGGCTGAATATTGAGTGAGTGTGTTTGACGGAGAGAGAGGAGGAGACTGTACATGGTTCAGAGTGAGCGGGAGTGTGCATGTGAGACAGAAATATAAAGACTGCAGCTCAGTCATTTCCTCATTGCGTTTCCTAGTGACCTTGTCAGCACGAGCTTCCTCTTGTCACTTGCACCATTTTGCATCCCCAGCAACTAAATATGATGCTCAGCAGGATGTTTGTCTGATGTTGATCAGTCTCATATCGTACACTGTATATTTTTGGCACAGGCGCAAGATGAAAGATTACATGTAAAATACATGTATGAGCCTGGCTGACAGATCACAGCCACCTGGGATTTCTTTTGTAGATATCCAGCTGTAGTACAAACACAATGAAAGTAAAAGGTAATTAGTGACTCACATTTATGTTATTTTGGTATGTGCGTCACACAAAAATAATCATGCTGCAACACTTGAATCATAGTCCTGTGTTTGGAAACAAAAATTCAAGTTAGTCTTAGCATTGTCCTCTTTATTTGTGCTAGTTAAATGCCACTAGGGGGCAGTGTTACTCCAAAACAGTGGGAGTCCTAAAATAAATTTTGAAATCCAAAAATCTGAGCAGCTGGAAAGTAAATCACTGAGAGAACCATGGAATGGTGATCCCATCAACCCCCCCACAAGCATGTTATAGTAACAGACCTCTTTCACATCAGCCACTCTGATGTACGGTAGTAAAATAAACACAGGTGTTGCCAAGGATACTAATTAAGGCTCCATTCCATTCAGGTCAGAGTGCTGCTGTTGTGCATGTTGGCTCAGTGGGAAGACTCTGCTTTACTAACTGGAATGGGACCTTAATTATAGTCATTAGTAACACTTAGGTTTAGCCTGCTGTTTCATGTCAGTATGGCTGCCATGAAAAAGATATATTCCAACACATCAGGATGGAATAGGTTGATTGCCAATCACCCCCAAATGATATTACTGGTGGAAATGCAACAGGCTTACCGGACCTTAGCTACATTACGTAGGTTACATGACATTACACACATGGCTGCAATTTGGTTATGTTTAGCCATAAAAATGGCTTTAGAAAAAGGTCCTGGTTTGGGTTAAAATAACTACCTGTTATCAGTGTCACATGACGAAAGTGACATCACTCACGTGATGGAGGTGATGCGACACAAGTCACACGCATAACGTAACTTAAGTCATTTAAACTTAAAATAATCCCACATATGGTTGTGCTGTATTGTATTGATACTTCAGTACTTTTCAATTCTCCATCGTTTAAAACAATGCAATACTAACATTTGATAGTACTGAAAGTTCTTAAAAAGGAAAAGAAAAGATCTAAGTACTCATTCAAGACCTCAGTTCAGTTTAGTCTTGCTGACCTGAAATTTGGCTTGCTGCATAGCAAAGCCCGACAGCGTTCAGTGACCTTTTCTCTACAAACACTAGGCTGTTTATTTTCAAAGAAAAAAGAATAGTGTATACAATGAAATTGTATTTCATTTGACTTTAATTCCACATTGACTTTTTGTTTCACACAGGACTGGAACCCCAGTCTCCTGGATGAAGGTCCAGTGTTTGTTTGAACCATCCAGCCCACCTGCTCCATATTTATATATATATGCAGACTTTCTCACTCTTATACTTTTCCTGTCATGATTGCTAAGACCACTAGAGGTCACCACCTAACAGTAAATGTAAAAAAAAAAGTTTTAATAAGCTGCTTGCACATTTGACCTAGAGACTCAATTTTCTGGTGAGGATGGGCTGATCTATTCATATGCTATTGGAACATGAAACCCTTTAAGAAACCCCTGGTACACCCGCAGTGTGTTCTCGCTAATTATACCTAATCACACCTCTTCTCGTGTGTGTCAGAGTTGTGTCAGAGACAGAGTGCTTGATTGACATCTTCCTCCACGGGTCTTCCTTACAGAAGATTTTTTGACTTGTCATAGCAGAAAAAGCACAAGTGTTACTAATAACATAACAATGTCTCTGATCGTTTCAAGTGTTCAAGTGAGCCGTGACTCTGAGCCAGCATGCACGGTGTCAAGACTCTAAAACTGAAGTACCTTGGAATTCAGCCGTCATTAATTTTAGTATTAACACCTGACATTTCAGTTGAAAAATGCCTGTTAAGGTTGGATAAACTATTGGTAAAATATGTTAGATCCACTCAACCTGAGAAGTGTGCTAATCATCTGGAATAAGTTTTTTTTTTTAAATGTGTGGGTGTGCAGGACCTTTAACCGAAAGTCTGACATTTAGGAATTACTTTTACTGTTGTAGGCAGTCAGAGGAGGAGATTCATTTCTTTGTCTCACTTTGACTCGATGTTTTTGGTTGTGTTACTTGTTGGTCTTATAGAAAGTTTTTATATTAGTTTGTGCAGCACTCTAGAAAGGTGATTACGTAAATAAATACAGATGTAACTCGGGACATTAATGATGGCTACATTCCCTTTAGGTGTGCTAGTTCCATGGCTCTGCTGTTGTGCATGCTGCGTGCGCACTGATTATTGATTAATTCCTCTCAAATCTTACCATATGTTCACAGTACCGGCAACACAGCTACAAAATGGCTAAACATGGCCGCTATATTGTTGCTGAGTCACCAGTGAAATGGTGCTTAGCGCTCGTTGATGTCAGTGAGCACTTGTGTGTAGAGTCAGTCATCACGGATCTTCTTTGGTCTGTTTCATATCAACGTAAACTCCATGTCTTTGGGTTTTGGTCTGTTAGAGATCCAATGTGTACGATTTAAGAGGATTTATTGGCAAAAAATGACAAAAATGAAACATAATATTCTATGTTTTTATTCATGTCTGAACACCTGAAAAAAAAATTGTTGTGTTTTCATTACCTTAGAATGAGCCGTTTATATCTACAGAGGGTGCTGGTCCTCTTACACTGAGTCTTCCATGTTGAAGGGGATAGTGACACAAGGTGTTTGCAATTTGCAAGCTCACAGCTAGATTCTGCTAAATCCTTCACACTGGTCCTTCAATGGGACAAGACGTTTGACCTCCTAGGACTCTGGGAAATTAAACCGGGCCCTTTATAGACAAAATTAAGAATCAGTTAGTCGTCAATTAATTGGCAATGAAAATAATCATTATTTGAAGCACGACTGCCATGATTTATTCCCATGCTTTTTAAAAAATAATATTTTTCTGTGCCTTTATGCCTTTAGTTTATATGATAGCTGAAGATAATGACAGGAAAGGGGGAGAGAGAGAGTGGGGGAATGACACGCACCCAAAAGGGCCGTAGGTGGGAGTCGAACCCACGGCCGTTAGAGAGAGGACTTACGATGAAATGAAACCATTAATATTATTTGTTAAACTTGGAGTTCAAAACATCTCTGTTAGAAGCATGATCACAGTAAAGAATGCCCTCTGCAGTATATCTGTGTTGTGTTGTGAGTCGGTGAGCATGGAAATGAATTCAAAGCAGGAACTGGCTGATCACAGGTTGCTCTGTGTGCTTGGCCTCTGTATAGACAAATTAGAGGAAATGTACACAAGAAGTGTTGCTATGACGATGCAGGCAGAAGCAGAGAGAGGTGAGAAACAAAGGTGAGATTTAGGGTCAAGTGAGATTCAGCTGAATTTATTGTCAAGTCATGTGGTGAAGTATTGGCCACAGTGGAAAGTGAAAGCATGTTGAAACTGTGACCAAATCAAATTAATATAACCTAAGTTTGTGTTGCACAGCCAGAACTCTCACGCTCAGAGAGGACTGGGGAAATTCAAGCCAAAGAATCCAGCACAGTATTGGTGAAAAGTTAGAAAGGAGAGTAACTAAGAAAAGGGTAGCAATAGTGTTGTTACAATAGTCCTACATTAGTAGAATAACAACAGGTGTTACTGAATGATACTAATTAAGGACCTTAATTAATATCATTGGTAACACCTTTGTTAACCCTTATATTTCAAGTCAAGTCTATTCAGTCCAGTATCACACTACAGAAAACAGAAGTGGAAACAAACCAGAGTGTTCTCTTTCAGCCACGTACAGCCATTCAATTGGTTGCTGTATGAAAACTCTTAAAAATCTCATCATGCTTTTTTGGTTACATAATGAATTCTGGTTGTGAGACATTCAACTCTAGCCTACATTCATCAAGTGAGCTGTACGATGAGCTGCAACAACGACATATCGCCTTTGATAATGTGTCAAACTTGTTAGCAAATAGTGACTTGTTCACACAGCAGATACGAGGCAACATTATCATTCATTTGCAGTTTTGTTTGTGTGACTGATCAACACTCTAGTAGCTCAGTCAGTAACCTCTGAGGTGAATATATTCACCCCGTTATCATTCCTGGCTCATTAAATACCGACGTTTCGTAACCACCTCTCCGCAAATCATACCGACGCGCATGGTACCTGTTCGCGGCTGTATGAGACACACTAGGCGATCAATGTAACATAAAAAGGGAGGAGACCGGGGTTTGTGTCCCATGTGAAAACTCAACCGTTATGAAAAGTCTTAAGGCATATAATGTCACATGCGTCATGTGACTTACGTCTTGTGACTTTTGTCAAGTTGGCAAGTCGCTTCAGTGATGTCACATGACATAACATAACTTACTTATTGTGACCCCAAACTGTCTTATCCTAAATCTACCCAGGTAGGCTGCCTGGTTGTTGCCTGAACTAGGCAACAACTGTGGGCCTCCCCTCAGACAAAGTTTGGAAAAAGACGCACCCTTTACTTGCTTAGTTTTGCTCAATTCTTGGATGTCTGTCATGATTATGTTATTTCATCCCATAGACAACAATCGAGCCAAAATAGCCCAATACCGCTGTTTTACAAAACCTCAGACTACACCAAATGCATAAAACAGGTCTGTCCAAAGGCATTTACTAGTTTTTGACTCTGGTAAAATTGCAAAAACATTATAGTTCTCCCAAACTATTCTGGACCATCTCTGTCACCACATCACATACATTTAGGCTATATGTGACCTCTCTTTGATAACATAACATTTCACTTCCATTCACTGGGCCTCGTCTTCAACTGTTTGGAGGCTCGCCTCCCACTTTGAAAACCTCTGGCCTAAACCTACCAAAACTACGACCATTTCCCAACATTAACCACATGGCAGCATCTCATTCAGACACTTAAGTGTTCCTTGTGCCAAGGGGCGGTGACAAAACATCAGTATGAGACGATGAGTTGGGATGAGAACAGGTTGAAATATTTTGTTTTGTAATATTTAGCTGCTAAATGCTCTATCTGCTGTTTGGTGCTCGTCAGGTGTGGTGTACAGTGGATTTATAAGAGCTGAAAACAGCTGCCTGTTGTGGCTGGAAACAACCCTGATGAGAGCGATGACCATGAACCAAATCAGTAAAGTTATAGTTGGAAAATCAGAACAATGCGCTGAAAGATGCTACAACGCTCTGTATGGCTGAGGGGAACTGCAGAGTCAGCTTGGCCATTGTGAGCAACTCTTTTCACGTTCATATAGTCCTTTAATTAATTTAATTATACCAGCTTTAAGTGACCCAGAGCCATCCTCCTCAAGTTACTCCCAACCAGAGGACTGAGCTCACAGCCACCACCCAGTCAATTACAGAAGAGGTTCAACTGTTGCATCCTCAGACTGCACCACATTAATGGGGTTGCTTTGCTCTCCGGAGCATGCAGTCAGCAGATGTCTTTAGAGGCTAGTCCTGCTCTTTGTGTTGCACAGAGAGATGCAAACCACAGATGGCTCATTCAAATGAAAGTAACCCTTGTGTCTATTTGTGCAGCGACAAAACCAAATGAGTGGGTAGTTTTTACATCACACACATGCACACATTCCGAAATTAGCTCAAGTCATCTCACTGTCACATTTGTAATTCTTATCGGCCCCAATTCGACCTGAATCATGGCATCTCATTGGCCAGATTTGAAATTAATTCAAGCTGCTACTAGACGATTCAGTGCATTTGATTTTGTTGTGTATAGGAGGCCGTGAACCTGAAATTATTTGATTTTTCAACAAATCAGCTTTGAAAAAGCAAACTCTTGCAGCTGCACCTCCATTGTCATGTTCTCACATCAGGTAGAGTACCTTGTTCCTCTGTGTGTTCCTCCACTTCTACCATCTTTGGTCTTATGAAACCTTTTCCGAACCACAGTGGATAAACTCAGAGATGCAGAGTATTTTTTCTTGACACTTTTTAACTCTGGGCAGCCACTAGCTTATGTTTCATTTCCAGCAGTAGTAGTTTCAGTGGAGAGTTTCAGATTTTCATTATGGTGGTAAAGGAATAGTTGTCTTATTTGCTTTATTGCTGAAAATTGAATTTAAAAGATAGATACCACTCTCATGTCTGTATATTAAGTGTGCAGTGAAAGCCAGGAGGCAGTTAGCTTAGCATAGCATAAAGACTGGAAGCAGGGGGAAACAGCTAGCCTGGCACTGTCACCATGACTCCAGGAAGTCACTGTGCTCAACTGCTGTTCGTCAGGAAATACTTGCAGCACATACCTCCTCCCATAACCACAAATTCTAACATTTCTTTTTGAGTCGAAAATTAGAGGCAATATGTTAATAAATGACTCTCAAAGTTTGAAGTTTGGTGAGAACCAGGTTAGCTGTTGCAGATTGTCACTATGTTAAAACATTTTCCAACTTGCTACCCAACTCAGCCCATCAACTGGCAGTTTACAGTATATTTATGCAGGCGAGTTTGCTACATTACATACACTATGTACCTTCACTTTGTTCAATAAATAAACAAAATATACTCACAAAGTGTTAAGAAAATAGGTATTCTTAAATCTACATCTTCTGTATCCACATTTCTCTCTTTTACCGAACTACAACGTCCTTATAATAGGATTGTGAACTCATCGTAAAACACAGATGGTGTGACAGAAAAACACCAAAACTTTTCAGTGAATCTTTCTACTGTTGGAGCAATCACCAACTCTAGTTTGTTCAAAATAAATCCTCGATTCACCATGCTAGACATGAAAATATTTTGGCTCTACAGGCAGTTGTTCTGCTCAGTGTATATGTACTGTGCGCTGAATGAGGTTGTGTCATTTAGCCGTGGCTTTTGCTCAGACCAGTAAATAAAAGGAGAAATATTGCCCACCAGATTGCCCCAAAAAAGCAACCACTGATGGGCAGTAGCTGATATATTTATTCAATCATCCGACCCTACTAGCTATTTCTCTCCGCTCCCAGTCTATGCTATGCTAAGCTAAGCTAATCTCCTTTCGGCTACAGCCTCATTTAGTGTACAGACACGAGAGTGCTAGCTACTTATAATTCTGGGATGCTTTCCTACTCTAACAAGAATATTTCAAGGGGAAATAATAAATTTAGGGAACATTTGATTTGAAATTGCAATATAGTACAAGGAGTGCCTGCACAAATGAACCACAGGAAAAAACAGAAAAAAGACCTGTAGATGACCGAAAAGTGAACAAAACTAAATGGAACTATCACCTGTTTTGTGGATGTGCACATGAATACTGCGAAATAAAATTGGCAGCTTTACTTGTAAATTATAAGCATTAAAAGCTCTCAGATCCTCTTTTGACCCACAAGAGTCTGCAGTGGTTTGCAGTGTCATAGTAAGTGTACTGTACGTGCATCACTACAGTGCTTGTTAATGCAAACACATGCGTCACTTGCAGCACAGGGACAGTAGTACTTCCTCTTCTGTCATTGTTAAGCCCAGGTTTTGACATAATACCCCTGTCAGGCCAACAAAAACCTTATCCTCAACATCTCAGCTTCGCAGGAACTAAGAACAGCCGCCTTGTTTGTAGCTTTGCAGCCGTTGTGTTGCATATTTTAAATTTGCCATGGGGTTTTAGCGTTTTCTGAAAGCTTGAGGGTTGCTGAGAAATAAAATCCTTCTACTGAGGTTAAAACATGAAAACCACAAAATTTGTTTATGCAAAATTCTCAGTGAACCGGTGCTCCTGTCATGTGAAAAAAAAAAAAACTGTGTGAAGGAGTCTAGAGGGATGTGTGCCGATATTCATTGACTGGTGTACTTGAGTTTTTAGGGCTGGTGTCTGGGAATTTTATAAGAGTGTTTGTGTGCACTGTATGAGTGGGTGCAGTGTGTGTGTGTGTGCATACCTGCTGCTCCTGTGGCCAGCTGGAACCTCTGTCAGTAAAGTGAAAGTACATTGAGTTCATCAGCCTAACCTGTTAGCAGCATTCCTGTGTTATCACACTGTGTTTTTCACTGTAAATGCTCCAAAATCAGTTGATAACCTGTAGAGCAAATTACTTGGGTGGATTTCTTATCACTGGTGTGTGCTACTGTACCACCAACAAGGAGGGTGGGAAGAGGATTATGTTTTCATTCCTGTCGGTTACTTTGAAAGATATCTCAGAAAGTTTCAGATTTGGCTGCACAGAGTGCCTTCAGCGCAAGAAAACAATTCATATGATTTTGTTGTAATTTTAAGCATCCGTTGATTCTTTTTTTTTTTTTTTTGTCCTGGTGCCACAGATGGAGCCTTTGGCAGAACCCCTATTCATGGGGTTTTGTTAGTATGAGAGATGTCAAAATTGGGCCTGAGCTGAGCCAAGTATTTATGCAAAATAGTACCAGAAGAGGTGGAAAGGAATAAACAGTCAGCACACATGTAAGAATGTGACTTTTAGATAGGAACAGTTAACATTTTTAATAGAAACAGAACTTTAAATGCACAATATGTTAAGTTCCGCTATAGTTTGATGACATTTGAAGTCATGTGGGTGTCATGGGAATTGTTTTCTTCATTGTTCAACAAGCGCTATCGCAGATGGATGAAGTAATATTCAAGTTTTATTCATGTTATGTTTAGGCACGTCTGCAGACTTCTGCATTTTCAATGTCCATGGGAAACAATATTAATATTTTGCAGTGATGTAATCATTTTAATCATTTGTGCAAATGTTCTACCAAAATAAGTTTCCCCCTCAACACTATTTTGCAGGGGCACCATCACTGCATCCTGGGCTTAGTGCAGCAGAGTGATCATATGTGGAGCCAGACCATTGTCCGGCACTGAGCACTGTAGAGACAGGTCTGGTTATGCGAGGCTACCTTTAATAAATTACGGATTTCTCTGGGTTTGAACATCGTCAGAAACATTTGCGATAATGTAAGTACACAACTCAACAAAATATATAAACGTAGGTTTCACGTTTTTTATGTATATATTTTAATGCAGACATATTATAGCTTTAAACTCTGTAGTGGAGACAGACAGCAACATTATTTGCTTATTTTTGTAACATTTTTAAATTTAAATAAGTTTTAAATTGCGATTTGAATATCTCTTGATGAGTCTGCATCTGATTTGAGTTGCAACTACAGTTTTGTCATTGCCTCCCTCATATTGCAAAATGTTGAATCTTTAGGCCCATACAAGACTGTGCAAAGGCTGCAGTTTTGCTTATTGCAGAGTTGTCCTGCATCTGTGGAGGTTTGGACTCTGCCAACTTCAGTGAGACCATCAGGAACTGGTCTCTTTCCATTTTCACTTCAGTCAGAGAAACTGAAGTGACTTCAGCAGCTGTAACAGCACCATTCATTCTCATACCTTAATAGGCAACATTCCCCTGTCTGTTATCAGTACTTGAAAAAATCCTCTTCCTGAATTGACAGTGAATTGTAGCAATAACAGATCACACACACCCATAATACACACAGCTTTTGTTTGGCGACCACCCTGGTTACAGTTAAAGCTACTGGTTTCCAGTAAGATGCTGCCATAGGGTGCAGCTGGGTGGATGGAGGATGTGAGACAGTTCTTGTGCAGACGCCACTGAAGGGTTAACTGTCTCACACTGTGCAACTGATCGGTAACAAACGGCTTCCACAAGTGCACCGTACACTACTACTACTGTGGGGTTTTTAGTCAGAGCTACTGGTTTCCAGTAAAGACCTGCACCCAGTGGCTTCACAGTAGAGGAAGTGGTGGTGGTGGAGTCTGAAACTCTATTCAGAAAAAGAAAAAGTTTCACGCGTCAATTGCTTATCTTTTCATGCAAAATGGTTTGTGCCTCACATGCATTTACATATCTGCTTTTAATTTTATTGATCTGATATTAAAACAGCTTCCTATTAGCACATGTAGTGACAGAAAGGCCACATGCACACGACAATGAATAAAACAAATATGCCTGTGTTGTGCATCTTGAGAATTTGCAGGTTCTGATAACACAGTCCTCATAGTTCATTCTCAAAAACATAGCTGACATGTTTATGTTACAAAAGTGACCAACAAAAAATCTGACCTGAATGCCCAGAGTGTCTGACTGTAAGTCAGTCTGGTTGAAAGTTTGAAAAGATTCACAAAAATAGAAAAAAAAACCCAACCTAATATGAGCTTTTTTTAAAAAAAGAATCTGTTTAGTATACAGTACATTTTACTTTGTAAATGAGGTGGAGCCAGTGCCACCAACGAGTCCCATACACAGGCTTATATCGCCACTTAGAGGAAAAGCACAGATATTACATTTAGTTTAGGGATCCACATTAACTTCATATCCTTCTGCAGACCGTGAGCTGCTGCTGCAAAGTTTTCACTTTTTCATATCAAAAACATAGCAGGTTAATTTATTTTATGTATCTATTTTATTGCTTATTTTGCAAGGACAGTGCACAATATATTTTAACAGATATGCCTAAAAGCTCATTTTCATTTGTAACGCTGAGGTTATAGAGATAGAAGTTCACTTGTAATAAATCCAAACCCTACACTTTGCAAAACAAAATTTTTTTTTGCTGGTTAAAAAATAACCAGCAAAGTAACCAACAATAATTTGTTTCCTGGGGTTTCTGAGTGAGTTGGGTCAACCAGCTTTTCAGCCTCACACCTACAAGATCACTCTGCCTCCATCTGCTGGTTAAGTTTGACAGCTGCTGATTCTAAAGACTTCTTTCAACCCTTAAAACATTTCTTAAAATATATATTTAAAGAGGCCTTCCATTTAATGCTATATTTTTTTGTAATTGCCCAAATTAGTAAATTTATTTATTTATTTAACAGCAACTTGGACACTTTTTATTTGGACAAGCTGTTCATCATCAGTTGTAATGTGTATAGGGCATTTAGCTGCAGCTAATATGCAGCCCTGGTCAGGCTTTTGAATTCAGATTAACAGCTGAACAAATAAGGGGACAAAACTACATGTTAATACTGATGTGTCTGTTTGTGTATGTGTTTACATGACTGTGTATACATCAACAAATACTGTGCACTGAGTCACTTGGATTGTGGCTTAATTGCTGATCTATCATCTCTATGTCCATTTTCTTAAGGAAGATTAAACTCTTTCATGTATCCATTACTGTCTTGCCTTTAATAAAAAATATAAATCAGCAATGAGGTAGAATGCAGCAGTAACAGAGTAGAAAATAAAACTCTAAATTGTAGCAAGAGGTGACTAAAACTGTGTTTTAATACACTAAAATCTTGTACAGTATATAACATCCCTAAACTGCACATTGTGCATTTAGAAGCACTGAAGATGCAATTATATTCGTGCCTTATTGAATTTAACAAACTAATACATTTATCCACAAGAGTCTTATATAGATATTCAGAGCTCTATTTTACTTGGAACATATCACTGACTACTGAAAAGTTTAAAGTAGATGAAATACTCAATACTCAATACTCAGTACTCAAATGACTGTATTGTGGTCCCTGGTTGTTGCCAGAAGAGGGCAGTGTTTTCCGCTTCATCCCCATCAGCTGAGTGTCAGTGTGCTGGAATTGAGGCCCAGTATGCTTGTGCCCTCCAGCACACAATCAGTGGATTCTTTCAACCTCTGTCATTTTCAGAGGGTGAACGTTTGAAACCCCGCCCCCTGAGGAATGGTCGGTATTGATTGGTTGGTGGGTGCCAGCTGGCGGTATTGATTGACATACTTAAAGGCAACAGCGGAGGAGAGCAGTGAGAAGCAGTCAGGTTTTGTTTCACACAGTAGATCAGCTCAGTGAAGACAGACACAGCTGTTGTAATGCATTAGGCTAATTTAGTGTGTGTGTGTGTATCCCCCTTATAGTGAATATTGATTGAGCTGCAGTTGAAGTTTTCCAGTGTTGGTGGGGCAGACGGGCAGCTGCACCTGCTCAGGGTCCTACTCTGGATGTTAATTAGAGATAAATATTCCTTAAAGTAATATTCCACTGAAAACATACAGCATCAGACTCTGACCCCTTGTTTGGTGCTTTCTCCTTCTTGGAGAGCAGTCGCTGTTGTCACCTTCA
The DNA here is from genome assembly GCA_027495735.1 of Lutjanus campechanus. Lineage (NCBI taxonomy): Eukaryota > Metazoa > Chordata > Actinopteri > Lutjaniformes > Lutjanidae > Lutjanus > Lutjanus campechanus. The sequence goes on along the minus strand of JAJHUR010090053.1, from coordinate 10,674 downwards.
GTTCATTAGAAATGGATTCCAACAGTAATCCAGTTTCCACAGAGAGCCATGCTCACATTCTCACAGAGCAACTAACATGAGGACCACCATTTCAATATTAAATCAAAAATTGATTGAGCAAAAAGAGAAATAGAATTGAAATTGACCAGTGTTTTTTTTATTTTCTCCTCACACCCATCTACCCATCTTTTTTTTTTTTGTTGTTGTCCAATTATAGCTTAGCAACCGTAACTAGAGCTGACAAGCTTTCCATTTCTCTTCATGTTGAAGGGGTGTGCAGAAGGCTCAGAGAGGAGCGATACTCAGTGATTCATGAGCCTGAGCAGTGACATCTTTTCTGTAGCGTCTCAAAAACATGAAACACAAGAGCACACGAGTGGTAAATGGATTTAACTCTGCCTTCATCTGCCCTAACATAAGCTGCCAACGTTAGCATGTCTGGCTAACTAAGACTAGCTTACTAGCTGCAGTAACTTTACTTCTAGCCAAACTTGTTAGATACCACTGCCTCTGCATTTGTTATGTGGGGTTTGAGAAAGAGGATGTGGACTGATGCGGAACCAAAGTGGGTCGACGATGATGCATCTCACTCTGGCTCATCGTCTCACGTCTAAGCCGGGTTAGCTTTGCTCTTATCCCAGCTATCTTCCGCAATCGCTGTCCGGCTCATCTGGCTGAGTGACCTGTCTCCAAGTCCACTGCACTAACCTAGTTCCTGCGCTTCCTTTCCCCATGTTAATGTGTGTATTTCTGTCATCTATCATGTAGATATACCTGCCGTATTTCACCATCTGACCAATGTTTGCTGAGGTGTAAGCAAGCTTTAGCCTTTAATTAATGTTATACCATGTGCACAGCTGTCAGGTAAGTTTACATTTACACTTTCATAGGGTTAAAAAGTGTCAGATATTAACATTAAAACAGACTTTTCGACCAAGTCAAGGAGTTAGCAGTAGCTTACATCAGCTAGCTATAGAATCTACTTGTGAGTTATTATTTTAGCTGACAAAATCCACCGTCGTCAGCTAGAAATGAGAAGCTGCTTTAGTATATGTCTCCAAGGATTCAAAGACCTCATGTTTCAACAATTACTCCCAATTTTGATGTTATATCTGCCACCATTATCACCGTAAACTGCATAAATGCAGTGTGATAATGGAAAGTTTGGAAGGCTTACCAAAGAGATTTAGCGAAGGGTCAATGCTATGATTCTGGAGAAACATACTTGATTGAATCTCATTCTCCGGTTGTCAAATGCTGACATTCTGGATTGGGAGCTTGCTCCAAGCCACCACCAGACTCCTTCTGGCTCTGATTGTTTTTTTGTTTTTTTGTTAAGACAGGACATGAATGTCTGAACCAAGTGAGTCATGACACTTCATCTAACAGCTGTTGAGATATATCACTAAAAGCCTCAAATGTCAACCTAACGAAGGTGAGAGGGTGCTAGAGCAAAAGTCACTGGATCACTGTACTAAATATCATGACAATCCATCCAATAATTGTTGAGATATTTCAATCTGGACCACACTGGTGGACTGACCAAATACTGACATGTGACACCGCAATCCCAAGAGCCATGCCACTAGTGTGGCCAAAAATTGTCAAAACTTATTGAAACCAACCCTGCTAGTGATCCATACAGCTTCTATTGTTGCTTACACAATGAACTGTGTACGTTTGCTGCTCGTGATCAATGTAAGCATAGTTTCCTAACTGTGAAAAATCTGTGTTTAGCCGTATTTTTGTGAAAATACCATTGTTTGGATCGTACTGAGCTCAAAGATTATCCTGCAGAAGTTGTTTGAGACATTTCTGTGGATGTTGTCATAGTTTTTCCTTGCTGTGAAACTGGGCCACCAATGAATTGTAACTAGCATGAATTCAAACAGACCACAGCGGCTGATCGCCATACAAAAATGCTAACCCTTCTCAACCACCTTTCAAGTCTACAAAGGTTGAGCATTTGATACTTAAACCTGGGAGACCTGGGAGTAAACTAAGGTATTTTGAGGCCAAATCAGCCAGTGTATCTTCAAAGATTGCCAAAGATTTTCTTCCCAGTGTTGAGCAGACAATGAATTTACTCATTCGGACTATTTCACATCAATGTAGATTATTTTCTTGCTTTTATCACATGTAAGATAGTAGCTATTGTTTCCTGATCTTAGATGTTTAAAGTTAATATTTTTAAGTCAAGTTAAGTAAGTAATTAAAAACACAGCTTCAATTTCCATCAAATTTTCCACACAAACAGCAGACAGAAGTCTGTATTTGGTTTGTCCTTTGAGTCAGCTGGGGTGTCAGTAGCAGACAGTGGAGGTTTTTATTTTGGAGAGCAAAATGTAAAAGCTCAGACACAGTTTGACCTGGAAACTTTGGCTCTCGTTGTTTCCAATCAGAAAGTGGAAATCAGACGCCTTCTTCAGTCTCGTCTAACTTGTTGTGCTCATTAATATTAACAGCAGACAGCAGACAGACAGACTTACAGTCTGGTTTGAGCTCTGATGAAACTTTGCAAAATGCAGCTTGGGGGTGGAAAATGCAAAAGCACAGACCAGAAAAGGAAGTGAATCACATCAGTTATCATTTTATGGTGGTTTTAAGATCATTATTCATCAGAATAACTCCTGGAGTGACAAAAGAATTACAAACTAAACGTGTATAATGTGTGCACTGACACTACTTTGTTTCTCTGGGTACCAGACACTGAAACAACTTAGAAGGCTTGTGTTGACTTTCATGATTTTGTTCGTGAAGGATTCTAAATTGTCTATTTACACTGGGGGTGCATTTTCATTATTAATCTGTATGCAGATTATATTTCTTAATTCCTTTATTTTCTTCATTAATCAGCATCAGGAAACAGTTAAAAAAAAAAGGTGACATCACAGAGTTTTTCTTGAAAAATGACTTAGATGTCTGCAAGGTACATCTTCTGGATGTGCTGGGATACATCATTAGTCGTATGACCTGGGATCTTAGGCTGGTTTAGGTCTCTCAGCATCAGAGACCCTCGCCCAGGTGACCCAGCTAGGGTTGATCTGGCTCCGATTTGCATCCCATCAGCATCCAAGCATGGATCGGTCCTCTTGATCCAAAGCCACCTGGTGGATTGCTTTGTACCTTCGCTCGCAAATTGAATGTCCCTCTTCTTTTCTGCCCCCGGAAGGCACAACCCGTTGAGGACTTTGCAGAGTGAGGTTCCTGCAAAGACTTTGGAGCCCACCTTTATGGGCTTAAAACAAGCATATCTTCCATCCTCTGTCCAGGCACCTCTCCAGGTTTGCGCATTTTCTCTCATTGACTTCCTCAAAATACTCTTCCCAGGGCACTGTGAGTTCCTGCATGATTAGTTGTTTTGTTGCCTCAGAGGTTATGATCATGTCTGGCCGGAGTGATGATGCTATGAAGTGCTGCTTTCCCAGATTGACATGCAGCTGCCAGTCATTGGCCAGAGGCCCACCCTTGTCTTTGGTTGTGGGTAGGGTTTCTCTCCAGCTTTGACAAAGGTGATTGACTTCTTTCAGGTGTGTTGGTGTCTGCAGGTGCTGATAGCTGTGGCTATGCACTCAGCGACTAACCTGAGCACCTGGTCATGGTGCCAGTGATAGTAGCTTTCCCCAAGGGCCTTTGGACACCTACTGAGGAGATGTTCTAAAGATCCTCTTCCAGAGCAAAGATGGCAGAAAGGTGCGTCTTCAAGGATGGCAACACAGTATACTTCCTTTTAATTACGTGTTTGCATACACATCATGGCTGCCTCATGTATCCTTTGTCCTTTCAGTGTGATGATTGTACATCCTCAGAAATTGACGCTATGAGTTTATGAGCATGGGTAAAAAGCAAGTATTTCTCCAGCCATACCCCAGAAGCAGGTTTGCTGGGCTTGGTGGGGCATTGTAGACAGTGTAGACAGGGAACCAGAGAGTTAATCACTATCAGAATAGTTGCTGATTAATTTTCTGCCAGTTACTCATTTAATCACAAATAAAAAGAACTCATCTTAAGCTCACTTCAGGCTGAACTCTGTATTACAGCGGCCTGGAAGAGCAGGAAGTCTTTCCAACTGAAAAACTGACTTAAGAGGGACACAGCTCCAGTATACGAGATTAGGGTGTTACTTTTATTAAAGTAAGATTCTCAATGAGAGAGTCACTGCTGGTCCCTTGACAGAGATGAGGACATCCCACCTGCTGCAGCAGCAGCCCTGGTGGTCCCACTCGGGCATTAATCATAGTGGAAACACACACATTTTCTCTCTTTCTGTCCCATACACTCAGCCCACCGGACCACACACACAAACCTGGGAATTCACAGAAATAACCTCCCACATGGATCTACAAACTCAAAAGATGAAGACATCGGCTCCCACACCACCACAGGATAACCTCCTTTTTCTGAGGGGAAAAGTTCCTCACTCATCTCCCCCACCGGCTGTCTGTCCGTGTGTCTCCGTGGGCTAATCAGGAACACAATAGTGTCTCAGTGTGGCACCTGGAAACTAATAGTGTTTAGACTGAAGAGGAGGTGAGTCAGATCCTCAGTACCTCTGACTCATGACCGAGACTCAGACCGGACTCTCCCAGAGTGGATAGAGAGGGAGGGGAAAGCAGTGGTTGGGGGGTGGGGTGGGGCGACAGAGGGACTGTGGGAGAAAAAACAAGGGAGGTGAGACAGGGAATTAATTTTACAAAGGCAGACAAAATAGAGCAAACACTGCAGTGTAAAATATGTCCAAACCAATGATAAGGTTTTGTTGAGACTGTCTTGATGGTCATTTTGGAGGCTGTAGCTGGTCTGTGTTGCTAAGTAAACATCCTGTTGAATATCATTAGATCAGTGTTGCTGAGTGAGTGCAAAGTTCCTCTTTGCTAATGCAGTTTTTTTTACACTATGTTTGGTGTCTCCATTGTTTTAGAGAGGTCCACTTTTAACATTCATATTTTTGCACAACTTGCAGTTGATACAGCCAGTAGTCCGAAACTGTTTGTTTTGCTTAGTAAAGTTATTTCAGTGATTGCTTACGAAAATGATGACTTTATATTTCTATAAAGCTGACACATAGTGCCCATTCAACTTCAAATGACTCACGCGTGTAGGTGCCTTTGTTACAGTGATTTACAGTAGCGGCTGGTAGAACTGTGGGCGTATCAGTAACAAGTACTGCAGCATTATTTTTCTGGTATGGCCCGGTGTTCTCAGAATTACACTCCAGTGGGATGACTCTGCTATAATGTTGACTGCCAACGCAAGAAGTAGTGTTCCTGGTATGCTGGAAAGTAAAGGGGTGCTTTATCCAAAGTCTGTGTCAGGACAGATCACCAAACAGCACCAGAAATTCCCTCGCCCACACCTTTTTGACATCAGGATTGAGGGGCTGTGTGACAATTTTTGTAGCTGTCCTAAACCAACAATCCAACAATCACATCCACCTCACATAACAACTGTCGTTGTTGTTGTTTGCTTGTTTTTGTTAACCTCTCTTGTACAGGAACACCCTGATCACAGTCACACCTAGAAGCTGCCCAGTTCAACCACAGTCTTATCTGCCGGCCACTGAGCAGCTTCATTAGAGCAGTTGGGGTTAAGGGACTTGCTCAAGGTGCCCTGGTGGTAATGAGAGCGGGGCAAGCACTGCCTTTCAGTTTCCCCACCCAGATTTATCCTGCCAGTTGGTCCTTTGGGTCCCAACCTTGTTTTTCTAAACTTTAGGCTGCTGTTTTATTTCTGGTAGAAAAGAAACTAGTTCCGGTAGATTCTACTGCAGAAACAAAGTAGCTCCCAACATGAAACTGCTCACAACAAGGTCTGTGGATTTATCTTAAGTGACCGGGTCATGCTTTTTGGAAAGAGATACTGGTTTTGAATTTTTCACATGTATTTTTTTTGTGGTTTGAGCACCACGGCTGATATCTCCAAAACTCTGTGACTCACACGGAAACAGTATAGATGAATGAATAGCACTGCTGGCCAGAGAAAAAATTATAAAAAATGATAATGAATTAATGCCGCACAGCAAGAAGGTCCTGAGTTTGACTCCCCGAGCCGGCAGGGTCTTTCTGTGTGGAGTACTGCAGGACGGCAGTATTGATGGATGTTTCAGTATTTTGTTCACCCCTGTACATGAATATAATACATTGACATTAATAGAAAAATAGATATACAGTAAATGGGTGTGTGGGTGCTGGTTCATTCCCACTAGTTGTGAAATCAGCCGCCTGCCCAAGAGTGTTTCCATGGTGAAACATCACCAGACAAATTGTTCCACTTTATGTCAGTAAGGCAACAGCAGCAACCACTAATGGTAAATTCATAGTTTACAGGACAGAGGTGGGAGTGCTTTTTGAGGAGATGGAAAGGACTGAAAGGGAAAAGGACCGATGGAAATCTGCTGAAATAAAGTGTCTTTTTCACCTGAAATATAACATAACACATTTGTTGTGTGAGGTGATACTGTGTTTGTCACTAAAGTTATAGTATAGTTACCTTCTTGTTCTGAGAGAAGGAAGTAAAAGACAGCGAACAATGTGAACAATTTCAATATCTTTGCTTTTTATGTATCATCAGTTTTGTAGGCATCCTATATTTAAGCATATATGAAGAAAATCCACTAAAATCACACTGACAACACAAGACAGGTTTATGTTTTCAGTTTTATCCTAGAGGATATACATATAATCGGGACACAGTGGGTTCTACTACTGTATAGCCCTGGACTGACATAGTCCCAGTTTAGTTATATATTTATCAAGCTAATCCAGTGGAGTACATCTTTTAGACCAAACACATTACAAAAAACATTTTGATATTTATTTGGATTGGTTGTAACCCCCCCCCCAAAATCCTGTGAAATTAAGGTCTTATGGGGGGAATAGGCAGCTAAAGGTCACATAGCCCACTCTGACTCTTTCTATTAGAACGTACAGTGGAGTGAGGTCAGCAGTTAGAGCCCTCACGTGCTGAGTCACCAGGTTGCCCTGCAGAGCGAAGATGTGTAAGAAATTGCTGGTTACTCAAACACACTCATGGTAGTGCCGAAATGAGTCAATGCTAATGCAGGAGACTGTTGCAGTTCTTGAGCAGCTCTTCGATCTGCGAGTTATTATTGTGCCATCTTGGATTTTACACGTGTTGCATTTACTGTATGTTAGTCCAGTCATAAAGCAACCGTAACTAGGCATGGCAAGCCAGTCATGCGGTAAAGGTGATAATCTGCATCTGAAGTGTTCGGAAGTCGTTTTAAAATCACCGTCCCAAAACTCAAAACACATGAGTATAAGTTTAAGGACAGTCATTTGGTCAGAAATATTAATATGTGCCAGATCAAAATGAGAGGCCATCTTTTGTCTCCTTCAGTCTGAAATTAAGCAACTATTGTTGTAAATTAACCTTCATAATGTTGTAATCTGCAGTGCTAGATTGGAGGGCTTTGCACATGTAGCAACAGTAACTAAAACAGAGGCAGGGATTGGCGAAGGGTCAACTGACTGACATCTGATTCAGAGTAAGTCGTGTTTTTGTTACTAACTTCTTCATGATGTCTTGTTTTTTTTTCTGGTGATATGTTGTTTAGGACTTCACCTTCCGTGGTTAGTTGGTCTTTTAAACATGTAAGGTTTTGTTTCTCATTGTCAACTGTTATTAAAACATGGTAAGTTTTCAAATGACAGTCTATTGTTAACTACAGTGGTGACCAAAAATGAAGATGTGTGACTGAAGTTGCTTTAGCATCACTGGGAGATGTGTGTGATGAATGCAAGCCAGTTGTTTGAGCTAATCGCGGACCTATGTTTGTACACAGACAGGAAAACGATACCGATCTTTTATCAGGCTCTGAGTTTGATCAATGATGTAATAATCTTCACTTGTACTATTAATGCATTATTAATGGTTTCTAACTGCTTATAATCAGGCACTAACTCATTCGGCGCACATTCAACATTAATTTTAACTCTAAACATTATTCCATCCTGCAAGAGAAATTTCAAAGGGGACACCACAGCTACAGTGTTAAAGTCAAAAAAGTGAGTATTTCAACTTAATGCGTTCCCTTGATCTCTGATGACATGTCATGGTAATTTTATGATTTGTTACAGTAAATACATGACAGCTTTCTCAATTAAATCAATTATTAATGAAGTACAATTAATAAATAACGGTTAAGATGTCAAACTTACCGTAAGTTTATATGGAACATTTAATCAAATTACAGAAGTGGTCAAATGACACGTAATGTGTAAAAGCTGCTTGTACTGACCTTCCCACAGAGTCAACACCCAACTCTGTAGCTTAGCTTTCACTTCATTCGGCTCATTTTTCACAGGACTGACCAAAACAATGTTTGAATAAAACTGTGAGAAGACGGCCAGCTTACAAGCTTGCATGAGGCAGCTATATTCTACCTGCTCAACATGAAGGTCAAATAAGGTAACGAAATGTTTTTAGTATGGAGTTGGTGGACCAAAACTAGATGTTCAAGACAAGTGAATACTGGTTTACATCTGTTAGATGACCAGAATACAGAGATGCTACTGTATGTAGCCCTGTATTTGATGGGTGTACAGTATGAGTAAGCAGTGTTTTGCTAATGTAACTCAGCAACAAAATGTCCTGAACATCCAGAAATAATACAACAGTAATACAGACAGAAGGCAGGATCTCTCCAGACGCAGTAACGACAGACTACTAACCAGACATAAGCACTGACCTTGTTGGAAAAGTAATTATATGGAATTTTAAGGGGGAAAATTCTGCTCAGTGCCTTGAAAGACTCAATGTTTTTT